>VXAC01003337.1:1502041-1590596 GCA_013399225.1 Rhipidura dahli | reverse complement strand
GCCGCGCCCCGCGCTGAGGGAACGCGGGGCGGGAGCCGGGCCGGGCGGGGCCGGAGCTGCCGCCCGGCAAGCGGGTGTTCCTGGCGTCCCCCGGCCTGTTTTGGCCCTCCTGCCGCGGGCAGCACTCACCCGGAGCCCGGTGTCCCCACACAAAGGCGGCCGGGCCGTGTGCCCCGGGCTGCCCGAGCAGTCAGCTGCCCTCCGAGGCACCCAGCGCTCACAGCACACGAGCAGGGCAGCGGCGGCACTGCCCGTCTGCCGCCAGCCGGCGTTTTGCTCGTGCGGCGCGGGCTAAAGGCTTGTTGGCAGCACCTTGAAGTACTGCATGAGGTGCTGCTGCTGACTCAGGTCAGCCAGGGATTTTTTTAGTGTGCTTATGCTGTCGTCTGCTTCTTGAGGCTGTTGAGCAAAGCACACGCTCTTTACAGAAATCTTATGTATGTGTATGTGATGCCTGTGTTTTATGAAGATGTGTAATTTGAATTTCAGTTACATTTTTGTAATTCTCAAGAGATTATGGCACCTCAGAGTCATTATGGTGAACAGTCTTGCTCTGTGTTTATATGTAGTGGTGAGGTGCAATACAGAAAATCATATTAAAATACAAGTACAGCACTTGTGAGCACACTGCAGTGCACTGGTAGGCCCTGCCAAAATGGAGATGGTGGCAATTTTCTGACAAGCTGATGCACGATTTTTACTTTTTGTTGTTGTTAATTATGCATGTGTGTCAAGCATCAGAGATCCAGGGAAGTTTGTCAAGGATTTGACTGAAGCTGAACTGGATCCCCTCTCACATTCACAAAATGTCAGTGAGGTCAAGTCTACTTGCTAACTGTTTTGCTGAGGATCTGCTGAAGGGCAGAGGGGAAATGTGTTATTTTTTGTCTCTTCTTTCTGAACAGGAATACAAACAAATGTCCCAGAGGCTGGCCAGCGAGGTGTGTGCCTGGCTGCACAGCAGTGACTGCCACTCATGTGCAAAGAATGTGGAACTTGATGGTTCCTTTTCTTCAAGTCCCAGCTTCACTCCCCAGGAATATTTGCTGGTAAAACATTGAATACTTCAATTTATTTTCAAAGCTATCACTTGTTGCTTAGTTGCGTTTGGAGGCTCTGCTTAAGAGAAAATGTAATTATAGAAATGAAATTGTTTTCCAATGCATATGATACAGTAGAGGTGATAACTCGGAATGTGGAAAAAAGAGATAACTTTAACTGTCTAAACTGAGCGGTATGTATAACTTTTCTGAGCACAGATAGGAAAAGTCCTTTTACAACTTTGTTTAACCTACAATATTCTAGGTTAACACACATAGGCTTTTAAATTTAATCTTGATTTCAGAATGGTTTTACAGTAGTTTACTAATCCTTTGTGCAGTAGCTTTGTTTTGAGTGGAGGTCTTGAAACCAAATCTGTGAGATGGCAAGAAAGATAAAGCTTCTTCCCAGTTATGGGAAGCAGAGAAATCTGCTTCCTGCTCAGATTATTGGACCTTTCACAGGTAAGCAGCAAACTCCTATATTCTGGGAAGAGATTTCAAGAACGAACCTTTCAGGGAGAGATATGGAAGAATAAGTAGCAGCAGTTGGTGGCCCTGCTCTGGGGGGCAGTCATACTGTTAGTAAGTTTTGGTGAGGATACATATAGTACCATCCTATGGGAAGAGAAACAATGGAAGATCTTTAGTTGTTAGCAACTCTTAAGCATAGAAATGTGTTTGGGATGGTCTCAGCTTGCTTTGAACACCCTACTCTTTACTGCAAAGAAGTTAACTCCCACAAAGAGCAAAGCTGTTGGGTGTGGGTTTTTAAAAGCTTGAAAATCAGGATTAGTGGAGGAGGAGATCTGCATTGCCCAGTGACAAACCAGGGCAATGCAGTCTGTGCTTGGAGCACTTCAGGAAAGAAAATAGTAATTGTGTGACTATTTTACAAATGTTACAGAAGGGGAATGAGACACTGGAAAGCAGCGCCATGGAAAGGGACCTGGGGGCCCTGCTCGATGGCAACTTGAACGTGAGTCAGCAGTGCCCTGGCAGCCAGGAGGGACATCCCTGTCCTGGGGGGCATCAGGCACAGCATCACCAGCCAGGCAGGGGAGGGGATTGTAAGGTGAGAGGATGGTGAGGCCTCACCTCAAGTGCTGGGGGCAGGTTTGGGCAGCACGACATAAAACAGACATTAAATTATTAGAGAGCATCCAAAGGAGGCCATGAGGACGGTGAAGGGCCTTGAGGGGAAGCCATGAGGAGCAGCTGAGGTCACTGGGTGTGTTCAGCCTGGAGAAGAGGAGACTGAGGGGAGCCCTCACTGCAGTTACAGTTCCCTCGAGAGGGGAAGAGGAGGGGCAGGCACTGATCTCTGCTCGGGGGTGACCGTGGCAGGACCCGAGGTTATGGTCTGGAGTTGTAACAGGGGAGGTTTGGGTTGGATATCAGGGAAAGGTTCTTCACTCAAGCTGGGCACTGGAACAGCTCCCCAGCGAAGTGCTCACAGCACCAGCCTGGCAGTGCCCTCAGGCCCACGGTGTGACCCTTGGGCACAGTCCTGTGCAGGGCCAGGAGTGGACTCAATGGTCACTGTGAGTCCCTTCCAACTCAGCTGATTCTGGGATTCTGTGTGTTGCCCCTAAAAATGGGCCAATCCCGATTTTCTGTACTTGTAACAGAGCCATTCAACTCTTTACATTTTATGTTATATTTACATGTTCTTGTAAAAACTTCGAAAAAAAATTCTGTCCAAAACCTTATTCTGAAACAGTTTTTACTCATTTCAAGAAAGGATTTCCAGGAATTTGAGGTGACAATTCAGCAGAATTCTTGCATAATCTATAGAATTCTTTATGTCAGCATCATAGCTCCAGTTTCAGGTAGCTTAAACAAGAAAAATACTGAGCCAAAGTATAATCTGGCTTCAAGTAATTTAAATAATTGCAGGCTTGTGGGGCCTTGCCAGGTCTTGTACTGCAGACACTTAGATCAGGATGATGAAGAAATGATAAGACAGAGCTGCCATGATGGAAAGCACCATATTAGCTTCTAGTCTTTCAGCAAAGCTCCATTAACTGTGACATAAAAGTACATACAGATATTATTTAGTACATCTCCATGAAGTTCACATACAATTAACTGCAAACTTAGACATGTGAAAAAAATTCAGTATCTTAATTAAACAAATCTGTCAGTGGATAATGAAATACTTATTTATTCCTAAGCATTTTATACATCAAGTTGTTTGTAATGTCTAGTAAGATTCTGAAGAAAGTTTTAAATAACTTTTTTTCAGTGATTGCTTACCTTGTTTGTGCTGTTCTCTGTTATTTCTTGAATCCTGGTGGTTATTAGCTCTTCTGATCAGAGGCAGTTCTGTCTAGCACCCATCAGCATTATCCTTGAATTCAGAAATTTAATTAAAAGAACTCCATCTCCCAAAGAGTGTGTACTGAAATGTGCATGCTGTATTTTGCTTCTTTGCCTCCTACAGGAGCAGTAGTTTCGAATGTAAGAGCTGCTTTTCTTTCTTGCTAGAAGGAAATAAGCTGGAGTAACTTCCCTACCACGTTTGACTCATTGCTGTGGCTGTCTAAATAAAACGTGTATTCTGTATGCAAGCAAGTAAGCCTGAAGGTAAATGTGCACTTGTATCTATGCATATACAAACACACATCATGTATTTTTTTCCTAAATGCAACAGATTGCTTTTAAAAATAAATTGCTTATAAATGAACGAAGATGCTGTACATGTTAAATGTACCTTTTTCCCCCTGAAATCTATACTTGAAATAAGAGTGTTTATAAGGGATTTTCTTCCCCTTTTGTTGTTTTTCATTTATTTAACTAGCTGTAAAGGGCTGTGGCTGCCAAGATACATCTTTATAGCCACAATTCTTCAAGCTGCGTATTCAGCTCATTAAATTAGTAACAAGGCAGCAAAGAAATGCTACTTTGCCATTTGCAAAGATCTAAATAGTTAAAAGTGTAGCCCCATGTCTTTTATATTAAGTTGTTGGAAAAAAGACATCTGACATCGATCTGATCAGTGTAGCTGGATTTGAGAAACACAGCTATTTTTTGCATCACATTTTTGTGGTGATCAATCCAAAACCTTCTGTTCCAAGCATAACTCTCTGCACTGGATCCCACAGCAGGACAAATTTTGAATCAGAAATTCTGTACAAAATCAAGCACATAGTACAGTCATATTATGTCAAATTAACCAGGGCATGAGCTGAGGTTTCTTGAGGGACAGTGTTATTTGCCAAAAGATAGAAAAAACAAGGTCTGTTCTAAAGCAGATCTGTACAAAGGCTGTTTTTAGATGAAAATTTTGAGCTGGGCTCACCACTGGAAAAATAGCTTTACTGGGTGCAACTGGGTGTTTGTGTTCCAACATAATTCCTTGCTTGTATCAGCCTGTTTGTGATGCTGTACAGGGAACTGACTGAGCTGGCTGAAAAATAACCAGTTTTCAGGGGGAGGAGGGAAGGCTATTAATTTCCTTCCACAGTTGTTCTCAATTCAGCATTAAAAGCCTGACTGTCAGATTGCTGGTATTCTTGAAGTTACTTTTCAAACAGCTCTGCAGTTTTGAGATTCTTTGTCTGTGTAAGTTAGCCCAGCAACTCAGTCTGCCTGTTGACAGTGCAGGGATGTCATGGCCACTTTCAGCAAGTCCTTGCTCTTACTCTGCAACCCAGCAGGACAACACAAAACTCCAAAAAAGACATGATTTGGACTAGAAAATTACTAATTTACGAGTCTGAAGAGACCTCCCATTTTTTTGGTAGCATTTCTGTTCAAGATAACATCACTAGCAAGTACAAACTATTTCACACACATACTTTACACAGTATCTTGACTAGATAAGACTTCAGTTCACCTTGACAACCTTTCAGTCTGAAGCAAACCTATTAACCCAACCAGTAAGTTTCTGTGGCTTTGGATAAATGGAAGCAAATCAGAGCCCACAAGTTTATCAGGTGACTTAAAATTGTGAAATTCACTTTTGAAGAGAACAGGGTAACACCTTGTTGTCCTCACAAATGAAATATGAAGCCAAATTATTCAACAGCCTTCCTCTGATAACATCAGAAAGCTAGATTAACCATGCAAGTGTGATCAAAGATGGGAAACAAAAGAAGAAATTACAATGGTGCATATTTCCCGCAATTTCCATGTTGCTGAAATATGAGAAGAAACAAGATTTAAACATTAATGTGAACATTTTATAATTTTAGTTTATATTTAGAGGTAAGCAAGAAAACAAAAAAATGTTATTTTGGTGCCATGCTTTTATTTAAATGAAAGGAAAAAACTACACTGTACCACATAAGTAGCAATGACAATATTTTACAGCACAGCATTTCAAAAAATATGGAAGCTATGCTCCATAGAAGTGGACAAGTAAGCACACAATACACTGTACATTTTTCAACAGTGCCCAATAAATCATAATTAAATAGCTGAATTTGGCTTTAAACAGCCAAATAATAAAAACTAACAGTCATACTAACATTAAAAAAAAAAAAAAATCAGTAGCTATTATGACTGTTAGAATATGAAATTTTGCTCCAAAAACTAAGACGAGAGTTTGGCAATTCAGTCGTAGCAACAATAATAATACCCCTGATGAAAGCACCAGTGTGTTCTGGAAAGGTCAGTGATAAATACTGGCCTTTATGGAAAGCTTTCTTTTTTTTTTTTTTCTTCTTTTTTTTTAAACATGATCCCAACCAAAGATCCACTGTAATTAGAAAATTTGCAGGCTTAAAAAGGAAAAGCATCTCTAGCTTCACTTTTCCTGTATTAAGTAAAACCTTATACTGCGAGCAATGAAATTTTCAACTGCATTATTCACATTCTACTTTTAGACATTGCACAAATCTTTAACCTGTTGACAAATGCAAATTTCATAATACATTCAGATATATTTAAAATTACTCAAAGAATTCCTGTCACGTATTTAAGCTCACTTTGATTAGGTTGATGCATGTGTCTTTATGGTGTTGCAAATCTTCAGTTAAATCATAGAACAGATTGTAGAAATAAAAGCCTCCCATGATAAAACTTCTTTTGAAGTTATTCACCATGTGTGTGTCAGTTAATTCCAACCTCCTGGTTTCTTGAATCACTGTATATTATACACAGTTTCATATTGTTATTCAAGATGTTCCTACAATGGCATCTGTAGGAACTGTCTAACAGGCAGAATGTGCAAACCCTCTTTCCCCCCTTTTTAATATTATTTATATCCTATATACACAATATGTATACACTTGAAATATAAGAGTTACATATCCTGGTGATATACATGCAAACAATAGGAATCCGCTAACCACAAATAGTTTTGAGCCACATACATATTAAACATGTATTTTAAAGTGTTTTTTCTTTTTTTACAGTTTTAACAAATATACATAAATATAAGAACATAAATTACAGTAAACTGACAGCATTTTTGAGAAAATGTTTATAATCCAGATGCACTGGTGCCTAAGGCCTTATAATAATTTAAAAAAGTACTGTTCTAAACTGCTTAATGACATCTCATTCCTGTGCATCTTTTCTCTAAGTAAATGAGCACATCGTAGTAGTGAGGCAGTTTCTCTCAAAGCAGTTTAATGAGAGAAATATGAACATCATTTTAGTCTCCCATGAAACTGAATGGACTACATACTTATAGCACAATACTGTCTTAAGTGAATGGAGTTGTCACAACACTGAAACAGAACAGAATCACAAATCATTCAAGTCTTTTCCTGAGAATGAGATTCCCTCCCCCCCCAACAAGTTCTCTGGTGTATGATGTTATCAAAATAGCCACAGATTTAGGGGAGGCTTCAAGTTTGTGTTTTCTTTTTTTTTTTTTTTTCCAGAACAGTGCTATGTTAAAAGCAAATTATAAGAGAAATGAACACAAATGAGATAGTGATTTACAAAATAGTCAAACACTGTTTTGAAATAAAATGCAGCCCTTTATAAATAATACTGAAATATGCCTAGAGTTTGGTTTTGCAAATGGTCATGTCATCGATTAACTGAAATGTCATTTAGGCTTTTTTGCCACATGTACTTAAAAATTGCCGTGTCACAAGACATTGCCTGTTAGTGTCAAGAAAACAATTTATGAAGACACACTGAAAATTCTTATCAGATGTCTATTCCCTAGAAAACTGATTCAAGTCTGATTTGGCAGACCTGAAGGCAGGAAGTGGCCTGGATCTTAAAATCAATGGGAATTAGATACACAACTTCTCAAAGATCTGTGACTTAGTGAATTCTGTGATTCTTCTGAATATTTAGTGCTCTGTTAGGCAACATCAGGGATCTGGTTCTGAATGCTTCACAAGTTCCTGTTCCTTCCTTGAGGAAGCAGGACCTGACCGTGTGCTCTCTCTGCAGCTGGAACTGTGCAAAGCAATGAATATGCACTTGCTTAAACTGTTTCAGAGACCTACCAAAATCCTTTTACTTTGAGATTTAACAGTGTTATGAACATGCACATGGTCAGTCATTACATCTCAGATGGCAACTTACTGAAACAGAAATAATTGCATCACCTAACTTTACCCTGAGTTGTTAAATAATTCATTTGAAGGAAACTTCAAGCAGTTCAAAGGTTTTTCCTTTACTGTTTAGTTTATAAGCAAATCAGTACTATTTAATTGAAAAAGAATTATAAATACACAAGGGAATGAATCTTGATTTTGTTACAGCACAGTAAGGATCTTGCAGAACAGACCCATTCAGCTGTTATTCAGTGACATACAATTTATCATTTAGTCTTTACTGTAAGTCAGTATGCAAAGTTCAATGGTATTGAGAATATTTAGAAGTTTTGCTTTAGTGAAAGAAAAATATTTCAAGACAAGCACAAATACAAACATATAAGGCAACAGATGTAAAAAATGTAGTTTGAGTCACTAAAGAGGAACATTCAGTGCTTCAGTGTATCTAATCAAAATACAGAGCAAATATACTCTATATCTTGCATTAGCACATACAAATCTCCACACAAGTCAAACATTTCCGTAATCACGCATAATTATTCACCTAAGAGTTAATCTTCTGCACTCCTAAACACTGTGTTTACATTCCAGTTGGACATGATAATAGAACTCGGTGTCCAGTTTTAAGTTCTAAGAGTCTTGTTGGCAACTAGAAATCTATTTCCTATAGGCAGTAAAGATGAAGTGCAAGTTTACCATAATTGTCTCAAGCAAATTTTTTCCCATCTACTATGCCTTGGTGGGTAAAAGTTTCTTAGGAGTTACTGGTCTCTTGGTTTGCCACAAATGGCTGTGAATGGTAATTGCATCAACACTGGCAGACAAAGTTTTGGCAGGTATGTGGCTAAATTGCTTCCTGTCAGAGTTGTATTTATACAGTCCTTCTATCATTTTCTTTGTGATAGATTTGGGACCTATTCCCGTTAATTTATTGATTTCTTCAGTATCAGGGCAGTACGTGTACAGAGATCTGAACTGGCAGCCTGAATCCCGGAACAAGATTAAGAAATTATTGGCATCAGATTTTTCCATTTCCTTTAAAAGAAAGAAAGAAAGAAAAACATTCAGAATATGAATTTTGTATTGTAATTAGAAAACATTCCAAACCATTAGATTTCATTTTGAATTAGTTTTCTACCAGAGCTGAAACTTATGTCTAACTCTGTCCACTAAAAGACCTTGTTTTCAATCATTAGAATTTGCTAAGCTTCACCTGTCTGAATTTTGATATGGTAGATTTCCATCTCAGGCAAAACCTGATTTATTTAGACAATTTCAGCTATAATTGTTTAGTTGTACCTCAAGAACCACATCCTAAAAGTCTTTTTGTAGACCAAATAAATATCCTTCTCATCATCCATTTCATCAAGCTGGTCTAATACTTGCAAGTTTGGGAACAGGAAACTTCAGATGTGTCTCAGTATGTTTGAAAGACCCTCTGGTGCTAAAACGGAATTTCAGCCATCCCTAAATCCACTCAAGCTTGGTCAAACTGTAAAGTCAGTTGAAATGTATTGAACAGAAGTTCTTTATTAGCCGAAATCTTCAGATTCCTATTCCACCTAACAGACCTTCTATGGGACATGTGCCCCGAACACATACAGCTTCTATCAAGTGATGTATGCTTCATCATAAAGTTAAGCATGGCATTTTTGCAGCTATTTTTTTCTGGGATTTCTGAGGGCCATTTTGCTCCAAGTTACTTAAATAGCAAGACTCTGTTCTGACTCCTGACTTGGTATTTCCAGAAAGTGTCTGGAAAGACAGAGAAAGCAGCATCTAGACATGGATGCAAAAGGATTACCAAGAGAAGAAAGGGCAAGAAATACTGCTGTGAAATTTGTTCCAGAAGAGAAATTCAATCTGGATTCCAAGTGTCTGTGATGTTTGATCTAGTTAATCTGTTTTATTTGTCATAGCTGGTAAATGGAACAGTCCTGTGACTCTCAAGGTTCAGACTCTGTGCTACTCCTTTTGCCTGGAAACATGTCCCTGAGTTCCTACCCTTACAATATTTGTGCATCCTCAGAAAGGTTTATACCAGTGCAAGAGACAAGACTGGAAGGCACCTTCCTGTAACAGAAAGTCCTGAATTTGCCCTACTGCTTGGAAACTGGAGAAGAGCCTAGAAGGGATGTATTTCAATTCTTTCTGTTCATGAGGGAACTGTGCTTGAGTTCTAAAGTTCCCAGTCTGAGGATCTCTATGTATAAGGAAAAACAACTTTGTGAGCATATTACAAAAGCCTAGATATTGAAGCTGCACAATAAAACAAGCAATAACTATTAATTAAACATGTGAATTAATTCAGCTTCCTGTGCTGCATGTACAAAGTAACAGCTCTTGTTTCTACAGCACTGGAGAACCTTTCTGCCTACACAGGAAGCAAGTCACAGGAGTTACTCTATCCCTTCACTAATTGCTGCCATAATCTCTGAGGATTCCTTGCAATATTTGTATTTATGCTTAAGAGTCTCCATAATGCCTGACTTTGGTTTGACTTAAGTGTTTATGCTTTTAGGGGAAAGATACCCTTACCTCCAGGATCTTTTTCTTTTGACCTTCATTTACTTTTCCAGCCAGGCAGCAATGTGCCAGTGCATTCTGAATTATATACTTATTTGATTTAGCACTGGGTTCTTTGAAGAGCTTTGGTCCTATGGAAAAGGAACAACAAATAAGCTTAATTAATCAATAAGCCAACAAAGAGTTACTTCGAATGCTGTGAAGCACTTCTAGTGTGGAACTTTTGCATATATAAAAACATGAATCCAGGAATGGTACAGAATAAGGTTAGAGACTACAACTTCCACAAAGTAAATGTAAAAAGTAAAGGTAAAATGTCATTCAGCTGTCACTAAATTTAGTTACAAATGTGTCTTTCATTATTAAATCATTATTATTGGCAGCCTTGGTAAATATTTTTTCTCTCAGAAGACCTTTTCCATGAACAATAAAACATTTTGCTATTTCTAACTAAAATTTCAGTTGTCCAGGAGAGAGCAAAGGTTTTCTTTTTCTACACCTGTGATTTTAAGGGTGAGAGGTGTAACAGTGAGGCATATGCAGTGCTTATTGTAACTGTTGCCTGTCCTCTTTGGAATTCCTGAAACATTTTACCCAAAACGAGGGATAAAAGATCTGGTCTTACACTTGTCAGGTTATTCTGTCTGTAAAATGACTTGATTCATCTGGTTGAGCAAGAAATCTCCTGTTTTAATTTCTCAAATATATGTGTATGTGGATCTAGACCATTAGAAAACCCAACACACGAGTACCAATTCCAGGTCTTGGAAAGGAAAATAATATACAACCATCAATTAAATTTAAGATTAAGTCTCAGTTTGTCTAAGCTTTGGGCAAAAAAAGAGCCTAAAAAATACCTAACCTTATGCTGCTCTTCTCACAAAGAAAGTGATATTAGGTTGGCAAAAGTGGAGCTTTTATAATCCTGATGATGCAAGGTCTTGGCAGTATCACAGAGAAAAGGGAGGAAAATACCATTATCATTTGATTCATAATATAATAAAGAATTAGTAGTCATATCATAAAGTTCTTAATAAACAACAAAGGATCTGTTAGGAAACAAATGGTGCAGAATATTTATATTTGCATTGCTACACAGATTTTTTGCTGTTTCTATTTGGTTTTTGATTTTTGTAACTATTCTAAATTGAGTTGAAATTTCAACGCTTTGTGCCTTGCTAAAGACATTACTGAAGTACAGAGTGATGTGTGAGCCCATGTGCTGTTCTGAGACTCACTGCAGTTTATTCTGGTTATCACAAATGCTGTTGAGTCAGTACTTTTATTTTGGACTTAAAATGTTAAACTTGTATTATTACCCTCTACTTTGAAGGGTAAAACTCAGTCAAATTTTAGGAAGCCAAATCAAGGTAACTAAAATCTCTTCATGCATAGGACCTCTAATAGGCAGGTACTTTTCTGAATATTGTTGTCACTGACCTGTGTACTCTGTAGCAGAGGCGACTGAAGAAGTTGTAGAAGCATTTTCCCAATCTTTTTCTCCATTACGACTACCACAGCGACTTGGAGATAAAAATCCTTCCACAGATTCAGACCTAAACATTAGTTTTAAAATCTATTAAAAAAATTTACAATGTTCAGCTGAGAAGCCTTCTGATATGAAAAGAAGGCAAACTGTACTAAGGTAGAACACAATGATTTGAATTATAAACTATAAACCTAAATGCCCAATATTTAGTGTGTTTTGAGTGATGCAAGAAGTTGGTCTTCAGGTGGGGTATATGTTAGTCAATTTTTGGGCTACATGTGAGGGACAGAAACCTAATAGATGTTCTTGGTTGTGAAACAGAATTACTAAGTGGGAATTCAAGTTACTTTTAACATGTACTGGCAAACCAATGTGATCTCATGTAGTGAATAAACCAGTTCTTGACAGAATGATGAAGTAGAAATTTAGTTCATTAATACTTACGACTGCAACAACTGGCAGTGAGAACTGCTGTATTTCAGACAGCAAAACAATTTCCCCTCTGATTTTTGTTTTCACAAGCAATAACTTCTGCTGCTGTAATTCCTCAGGCTGCACTCAAATGTGGATAATTTTGCATTTAAAGGTCTAAGCAAGATTGTAAAGTTTTCTTAAATTATTGCAAGATGTTCAAAATACTTTTGATTGTGGCTACTGCAAAAGGCAGTCAAATTTACAGCTTGTTATGAAAGTTTTCTAAGTGAGAAAAAGGCACAGAATAAGGAAAAAAGGGGTATCGTATCAACATTTGTGTGCATGCTCATTTTCAGTAAAATAAGCAACAGATGAAAATAGAATTTATAATAGATCCTAAACCTTTTGTGATTAGCACCTGCATGAAGAAGGTGGCAAAATGTATCACCGAGATTCTCTCAGTGGCATCATCAAAGCCAACGGCGATGCAAGGACAAGATGACCGTATGGGTTTGGAAAGATACTGAAAATTCTTTTGACTTTGTTACTATTGTAATATTTTAAAAGCCTCAATCCCCTCAATCAAATCCAAAGCCTGAGGAAGATGTACTGCTTGCTGGTTACAAGCACAGTACAGCACTGTCCAACTCCAGCCCCATACACAGGGGTCATCACCTGTAAAGACTGTGTAGGTGAGCAACATCAAGCCTTTTGTAATAACTAATATAGCTGGAAGAAATCCCCCTCTCAATTAAAGTTTAATTTTTAAGAGATGACAAGAGATGTTAGGCTAATTGGATCATTTATGAAAGTTTCTTATGTAATAACTGGAAAGTCAGTTCTTGAGACATCAAGGTAATTGAGAAGTCAATTGAAGCCAGCTTCAGGCTTGTCAGAGCTGATGAGTAATGTGTAGTGGCCATGAAAACATTACATGCAATATCATAATATGTAGTACTCCTTATCAACCCCCTTTTTCTAGTCTGCCTTTCTTCCCCATTTCTTTTTTACACAAAAAAATTTGTGTTTGTCTGAATATCATCAAGTAGTTCACAGAAATAATAATTTTCCTCTGAATGACAATACAGATTTTGTATAAAATAATAAAATTTCTCTGTTATTTTCAAGTGATTTTTAATGAAAAATAAATTCTGGTGTTTGGAAAAGGCTGAAATCCTAGTGAGCATTCAATAATTCCGTGTACAACTGCTAAAGAAAAAAAACCAAACAAACAGAAAAGGAACTTCTATGTTAAAATAAGAAAAGCAGCTATGTAGTTGCACGTAGCATACAGGTTTAGAAAATATCCACGAACTGAGACTTAGATACAAGCAGGTGAATTAAAGAGGCTGTGTGAACAGCATTTTGGTTTGACCTCATTTATACCTGCCCAACTGGTTTACCTGGTAAAATTTGCAAAACAAATGATCATGGCTTGGTTCCTGAATGTCTGCCAGTGGAAACTATCCATGCCTCAAATGAGGAAAACATACCTGTTCTCGGAGTACACAATATATACACGACCTCTAAAAAATTCATGCTAGTTTTACATAGCTGATTATCAAATTTTATTAAATGAAATGGTTATTTTAGCTTTACCTTGGTGTTCTCTTGCCTGACTGCACACTCTCATTGTCCCCTGTATTCAGCGATGCCAATGAAAGACTAGATACTGAAAAAACACGATAAAGCTGTGAACCTGGATAAAAACAAAGTTAAAGCTTATAAACCTATGCAAGTAGGAGAGTCTGTTCATCAGACCAACACCAGCATCTGAAAGTCAGTAAGAGCTTTTCTACATGGGACTAACACCCATCCATGATATACCTGCATGCATATGTGCTGCACTTCATGTAAACACTCGCTGACACTCAGCCTTTGGCAGCCACCAGGGATGGGCTCAGACTAAACTCTAGTGGGAAGCATGGACCTGGGAATATTGGCACTATGCAAATCAAAGAATGCAATTAAAGTTAATAAGTCCTCTTGAAAGAGAGCTTAAGAGACTTAATTTAAAGCTTGGGATGGATTCTTGGAAGGTGTTAGGGAAATACTTTAAATTATGCTGGAAGATGGAGGGAAGCAGACAGAGTAAATGCAGCACAACAACAAAGGTAGAAGAGGCTGTAACAAAAAGGATCACAGAGAAATGTGGTTAATTTTTCTCATTGTAAATTGGCAATACTTTTTCCAGTCATTACTGCAAGTTCTTTTGTATCTAAAGAATGCTAAGTTATTCCACGTAGTTAGTGTTGCTATGTTCTTAACTATACATGCAGTTGGTAAGTGAGCAAAATAGAAAAAAACCCCACAAAATATAAAAGTAACTTCCAAATTTTAATTTTGTCTGTATTGTGTGAGTTTAAGTATTCTTACCTTATAGTCACCGTTTTATTTATTGATCTCTTATGCCCCAACTTTTATTCATTCTTAGCTCTACAGGTGCAAGAAGAGATTAGTGCAAAAAACATGGGTGTGCATGAAACTTGGAACACACATTCATCCCTCCACTGGGTTTTCAGAGCTACCATTTTTGTTTGTTGATATATGCATGCATGCATAGCAGGTAAGTGACATTGATCTTTCCATTTCTATGCCAAATTTTGCTTTCCAGTTTGGTCACGTGCAGTTTCAATTTAGCACAAGACACTCATAAATGCACGTGCTTGTTAGGACCAAAAACCAGGCTGGTGTTTTAGCATGAACAGACTCTTTTTCCACATAAACATTTGATACCTGGTGGACCTTTGACCGGTGTCTTAGGTGATTCAATATGATCTCTATGAATAGATTTTGGACGTGGCTTTTTTTGTTTGATGGAGAGGGAACGTGGCTTTATGACAGTATCCATGTCTTCCATAAGCTTTAGTTGTTTCCTTCTCATATACTCCTGCTTAATAAATTCTCGCCGTGCTCGTTCATCCTCCTTCTTCTGACGTTCTTCTTCTGTTTTGCGTCTAAAAAAATTACCAAAAAAATTCAGCAGCAAAAACTTTTCAAATAAAAGATTTCAGCTAGCACACTGAGGACAACACAAGCATCAGATTTTTGGAATTTCAGTGTTCTTAAACACGAGTAAGACAGAGTTGCTTTTTAATTTTTTACAATTTTCAGAGAGTTTAAACCAAATAAACCAAATGCAGGTATATCAGCTCCACTGCTGTAACTGAGTGAACATTGTGCATTTGTGCAGGAAGAGCCCTGAGGGATACAGGCTCCATCAGAACCTGAATCTGGGGAGCTGTGCTCAGGCCAGCACAGCTCCCAGCCTGAGCAAGCTACAGACTGATGCCACCTGCTGTCCTGCAGGGCCACCTGGGCTCCTCTGCACATCTGCTTCTAGCAGTAAATAACTTGGATATTAAGATGCAAATTTTTGACATGCAAATTCCACTCTAACTAAACCAGACCATTTTTATGTGCACCATTACTGATCATTACATGTAGTTTTACCTTGTCTCTTCCTTCTTATGTTCTAGTTCTGCTTCCAGCTGCTGCTTTCGAAGCAAAGTCTCTCTTTCCCTTCTCAAACGCTTCTCCAACAATGCTGCTCGTTTCATTGCCATATCATTTTCTGCCTTTTGATCATCCTAGCAACCGTTTTTGAAAGAAAAGGACCAAAAATATTTAAATCTCTAAAACCAGTAGCTGATTTTGCCAAGTCATTAGACACTTAATTCTGTAGACTGGGTATCCTAACATACTCTTTCTGTATTTGGACTAAGTTTATTTTTGAAGATTTTTCTTAAGACTCTTAAAAATGTCATAATGCAATTTTTCCTTCCTGAGTCAAACAAAATTCAACACTGATATGAGAAAACTTGCTAAGTGAGATATTTTAGTTTTGAGTCAGATCCCACATGGCATAAACTTCTTTCAGCTTTGGAAGATTCTACATGTATGAACATGAAGGTAATTATCACAAACCCTAATAACTATGCACCATATAAAAGTAACTTCTGAGCAAGCCAGGTGTTTTGTTAGAACTGAGGAATGCTTCCAGACAAGCTAGGTGCATCTAGATACATGACACCAAATTTGGAGTATTCCAAGATGGAAAGTCTGGACCACTGGAAGTCTAGACCACTGTCTTACAATATGCATAATAGTTAAAAGCCTGTCTGAATACAGCTCTTTAATAAAAAGTCTCCAAGGAGTGCTCCCAAATACCAACTTCAAAAGGGAGTGTCAGCAGACTATACTTCCCTAGCCAGTCAAAAGACAGAAAAAGGCTCTCCAAAGTACAATTCAAAAATGTGAGTTATTTTTAAAAATGCAGGCTATTTTGTACTTCAAAAACTTTTACTTGGGAGTGAGGTGGGGAAGTTAAGGTGAGATGTGAGCACGTTTAATCAAGATCACCAAAACAGATGTTAAAAATCTACTTTCAGCATGCATCTTCCTCACCAAGACCTCCAAGCACTCTTCCATAACTACGAATGGAAAGGGATACTCTGGCATGCTCAGAACCACAGTATGGTAGAATCTCACCACTCTTATGATGCCAAATTAATCAAGTCCAAAAGATAAGCTTACACATTTAGAGCTGCAGTACCATCTGCTTGGATTTCAATCATCAGTGACATCCACATCTCAATTAAAGATTCAAACAAAGCTTAACAGCTGAAAACCACATCCACTAGTTCTCTTACCTTAAAAAAGAATCCACAACACACTTTCTGGTCATCTTCAAACTGTTCTCTATCACTCTCACCTTCATATTTCTCAACAGATACCTCGCTTTTTTCTGGTGGCTTCAAATCTGATAGGGAAACTTCAATTAAGTTAGCTGTTTTGGGAGCTGGAGGTGGTAAAATTGGTTGGTTTAGCTGATCTTCATTTGGGGTGAGGCAGACGGTTTCTGTGATAGGCTGAGATAATACTTCAGAAACATTAGATTCAATAGGCTTAATCTCCTTTTCCTCCAACTTCTGCTCACCCTGTTTTGGCAATTTTGGTCCTCCTTCTTTTGCTACCTCTTCTGTAGATTTGCCTTCTTTCAAAAGATTTCCCTTCAACTGAGGTTCGCTCACATGTTCACCATCATCTCCAAAGCAAACAAATGATCTAGTCTGAATGGGCACCTGACTGGGAGAAAATCTCCTCAAACGGGGAAGACTGTCCACAGACCGTGGGGCAGTCAAGGTACGGTTTAGGGGTGTTATTTTCAGTTCATTTGGCCTAGGAGTCCTTTGCATTTTAATGTGAAAAGAGGCGTTCTTCCTGTTGGAAGATTGTGGAGACTGATGTGTAGAGCGAGGAGATTCCTGGGAGAAAGGTGCAACAGGAGCTGGAGTTCCCCCTTGCCTTGAAGAAGACTTAAAGTCCCGAATCTGCTTCTGAGGAGAAGGCTGAGGAGGAGAAATAACCCAAGCCTGTTGCTCTCTCATCTGCATCAACATCTCCTGCTGAAGGGATAGACGTTGCATTTCTTGTTGTAGAAAGTGTAGGGAAGAGTTTAGTTTTTCAATAGATTTTGTATATTCTAAGAGATCTCCGTCATTAAGATTTTCTTCTGAGGGGCTTGCTAAATTCCATTGCTTTTCAGCATCCCCAGAAGTAGCAGGAGATTTTAACCATTTGCTATGAGAATTTTCTGGGTTTTCTTTTATTAATTCTGAAGTCTTACTAGTTTGGTCATCTGACTTTTGAGTTTCTTTTTCTTTCAACCTATTGCTGTCAGTGAATACCTTCTCATCTTCAGCTCCTGCTGCTTCCTCTCGGAGAGGTGATACCCCATCACCTTTCTTCTTCACAACATTGAGAAATGCTGTTCTTCCCATTTTCTGCCGCTGCTTTGTGAATGCAGCTTCAACTTTCTTCTTCTGTGCTTCAATAGCTCGCCTCTTTTCCTCTAGCTTCATCCTAAGCTGTACCATTTCTGAAGCCAGTAATTGTGTAGTGTCTCTTCCTTGAGGAACAGATGTTTCCTCGGGAATATGAGCCCAAGCAACCATATGAGGGATGTTCAGCTCAGAACCTTCTGGTGTGGTTTTCTGAGAACTGCTTCCACTGCTTTTACTATCTGTGTGATTCAACTTCCTGAATTTCTGCTCTGCAAAGCTGGTCATTTTAACCCCTGAGCTCGAAGAAGCACTGCTGCCTGCCTGTGATTTAGTACTTACTGAGCTGGGACAGGGACTTAGCTGATCTCTGTGATTGCTAGCCCGCATGTCATAATCCTGGAGAAATTTAGATGGCTCTTCCATGTCAGAGTCCATGCTTACAGTATAATCTCTCAAAGAAGAATCCTCATCCATTGTCTCTGGGATATCTTCTGATGGGACATGTATTCCAGTATCTACTTCTGTGTTGTCAGTCACAGGACTCAGAGCCCCTTTAGTGTCTGTGATTATATCTGGGGTAGTCTGATTAGGTTTAATGTTTGAATTCAAGATGCTCATTTCCCGATTGTGAAGAAAGAACCCATTTGTAATTTGGTCTGTTTGGAGAAGTCTGGGAGATTTTTCGGTGTCATGAATTATCTGCAAAGCCTCTTCAATGCTTGGCGTCTCAATCTGATTGCCAAAATCATCCAGAACTGCCCTGTTTTGCAGAGCTCCATTTGGAAACCTGTAGTGTCTGCTCTCATTGGCATTTCTTTGATTTGCATTAAGAGACTGATTGGCCTTTGTGTCTTTAAGAGGTGTCATGTCCTTTTCCTCTTCAATATCTTGATTCTCCTCTTCTCCATTCACTGGTTTGAAGGACAGATTTTTTCTAGAATGCTTCGGCATGCGGTTGATGTTTCCTGTAAGGCCTTCATTGCTCACAGATCTGGGAATTCCTCTGTTTGGAGTAGATACTGGAATGCTTTTCTCTTTGTCAAAAGGAATGTCAAATGAAACTCCATGTAATGATGACCTAATAGATCAGAATAAAGAAAGTAACTGAGCAACGCATGGTTATTAATAAGAATAATGAAACATTTTTATTTGGTTTTAAAATTATTTTAATCTGGTAATATTAAAGGCACTGTTAATTTTACTGTATTTTGCCTAGCTTAAAATATAATTAACATGCATG
This sequence comes from Rhipidura dahli, assembly GCA_013399225.1. Taxonomy (NCBI): domain Eukaryota; kingdom Metazoa; phylum Chordata; class Aves; order Passeriformes; family Rhipiduridae; genus Rhipidura; species Rhipidura dahli. The sequence goes on along the minus strand of VXAC01003337.1, from coordinate 1,571,631 downwards.
TATTTTTAGATAGATATTTTTAGACAGATAAATAGATATAAATATAATAATTTTTTTAAAAGCACATTAGACTAGAATGTAACAACATTTTCTTCAGACTCAGCCAATGCTTTTTGCTACTTAGGAATAAATTCTGGGAATTTTAGGAACATAGGAATTGCCATCATAAATCAGAAGAAAGGAAACTGTAGAAAGACACAGTTTACACACCACTATAACTCTTACCATTTCAATTTTGGTTTATACCCTACAGATTAAAGGGTTATGACTGGTCTAACTGAAAACCAATACAATCAGCCTGATTAATCTTAGCATCCCCAAAATATTACAAGCTTAAATGCTAATGAGATCATTAGCCATGTTACTCTTACCATGTTTAGTTTACTGTGGTAAGTAAATCTAAATATTCAACACCAACAATTCAAATATCTGAACTATACCTCTTTCAGTGTAAAGAATAAATTATTTCTTTCTGAAGATTATTTCCTATTAACCAGTTTTTAATCCATGATATGGTTTTTATCTTTCTTTTTCTACTTTTGCAAGTAGCTTGCAAGAATTCTTATTACAGGACTCTGAAAATCCAAACTACAATGGAACATGTACTACTGCTCATAACCAAACCCCAATATTTTGCAGCCAGCTTGTAAGACTACTTACCTTTTTTCTTTGGGCCATGTCCCCACATGCCCATCTACATAAGACATTGATGTGGACCTTCTGATGACTCCTAAGTGAAACAAATATAGGACTCAATGTAACTGCTGTGGAAAATGATTTTAACATCACCTTCTGTTGCTTTAATAAATGAATCTGCCTCACTACTCAGAACACTGCAATGGCAAAAAAGTGTTTATATATTGAAAATACAGCTAGAGCAACAAAACCAATTTCATCCTAAATATATATTTTACTCCTCATCCCTCAACGAATTTACTATTGTCTAAAATATTCTACAAATCCTACTAAAATGCACTGCAAGTACTTGTAAGCCATCTTCCACATAATCAAAACAGAAGTCAAATTACAAAAAACACACAAAATGTATTTGGTACAAACACAAAGTTCCCATTTGTACATTTTATAAGTCACAGAAGTCAATTATGTAAATTAATTAATTTTTCCTGTAAAAAAGGAAAATAGGTCTCCCCCTATTTCTGCATAAGTAATGTTTGAATACATATAAGCAAGATAGCAATTTACTCAGAGGACAACACCTTGTCTCATTGCCTCTGCCACCCCTTTGTAATTGTTACCTGGAACAGATGAATAAGGCTGCTGGGGTGTATGCAGTTGGTGAGGTGGTGTGTAAGCTGGACTTTCCAATCTATAAAGCAAGAGACATTAACTTAGAATTAATACATCAAAAGCCACATTACAAAAGGGCAACCAGTCATCATGTCCTGGGCCAAGACAATTCGTGATGGGAAAGAAAGTGACGTGTAATTCCCTTCTGTAAATATTAATTTCTCAACTAAAAAGAGAACCTTGGACTGGAACAAATGCAGGTAGACCAAAAAGTCAAAAAGGTATTTCTCACACACAAACAGCTACAGAGCTGCTGCATTAGTTTTGTTAACGTATTTGTCTCCTGATTTATTTCATGTAAATCTCTCTATTAGAAGGTTCCATTTTTTAGGTTTGATTTTAGTATAAAGTCCAAACAAACATGAGCAAAATGAGTCAGCTCCTACTGGCCTCCAAACTGAGTGACTGCAGCCAATATCACATACTTTCCAAGCATTTCTATTTGCAGTTGCTTAGTTTGAAACCTCTGCTTTGTGTCTGGACTGCAACATGCACTAGAAATGGATAAAGAAGATTTTGTGATAGACAGACTTTATAAATAAAAAAATATATTCACTACTAAAGAAGTAATTATAGAGACTTCCTCTGTTTCTACTTACACAGACACTTTATTTGGTTTACAGAGAAGGTCTGTAATTGACTAGCAGTGTTAATCCAGGATCGGATTAACTTAAGTCGGTGTTTTGATCAAGGTGCTTCATGATTAGAACAAAGACACGTACATACAGACACATGGATTTGTATGTAAAACACTTCCAGAGAAGCCAGACTTCAAAAACAAGCTGGATTAAATCCTTTCATGTTTTGAATTTTGTCCACTGAATTGAAGAGGACACTCCCAAACTCACATTTTTCAGTCAGAATATTTGTTTAGTGTTATTATATTATATATACTGTATGGTGTAGAAATGTCTCTAAATAATATTTGCAAAAAGGATATTCCCATCAATTTAAGAAAAATACAATCTACAAAAGCATCTTTAGTAACTATATTAAATTATTCAGTAGAGGTTCCCATAAATTCCTCATTTTTGTTTCAATAACACTACACTCTAGCTACATGATGTATCTGTTTTAAATAGCATTCGAGATTTCTGTGAGAATTTTAAAATCCTAATGTCTGTAAGTCATGTTAAAGGAAAAACATGCTTTCCAAATTTAATCCAGCAGCCTGTGAAAATTTTCTACCATGAAGAAAATCTATACACTTAATTTTCCTTGGGGAAAAGACTGATTCTGGCACCAAGACTGGGTTCCATGGCAACCTCAGACATCGTAACTGCTCACTGCCACAGTCCCACTCCCTCCTCTGTGCTGGATCTGGCTCTCCATCCGATCCTCTGAGTCATTTCAACAAGCTAAGGCAACAGAAGAACATTCACTTTTTCCGACTGGGTTCATTTTTTCTGTCTTTATGATCTGAAATGGCAATTCCAATGCTCAAGGGGGCAGGAATGCACAGTTGGGACAGGGAGGAAGGCCAGGATCACAACATCCTCTTTCTGTCAGGGAACCTGCAGCCTGTGTGTTGGATTTCAACCATCTGAAATTACTTTTTGGGCCCTTCCCTTGTCCTGTGGTGATGTATCATCATGTTGGATAAAATATCCTGGTTTATGAGGAAAGAGACAGCAAAAGGCCTTGGCAACCCCTGCTTCAAAGGGTATGTTCAAAACTACTGGGTCTTGTTCTCCTGGCTTATATGCTCAGTTTACATGAAAATAAAATCATTGTCTACAAGGGAAACACACTTTGCATACATACAAGGAAAGGATTTGGAATGCCAGCATTTAATGGTAGTAAGAAATATTACTCCCTTATTAAAGTCAGTATAGACTCCTAAATACTAAAAATGTACTTAGGAACCTCAAACTCAACCAAACCCTCACCCCCCTCTTCAACAACCCCATCCAAAACCAACAGAAAAGGCCAAACAGAATTATCTGGGTTGGCAATCAACAGTTTGCTAAATATCCAGTTAAAATGCTAGTTTTATCCTTCTCCTCTGTGCCATTTTAGACAAAGTCAATAAACCAAAATAAAAGCCCCCAAATTATAAGTATATTGTAATGCTGCCTTTCATTCACTATGTCTAGATCAGATCACTGGAAGGCTTTCTTTACCTTGACAAAAGAAAGATTAGGAAGAAAGCCTAATGTACAGTTTATGTCCCTTATCATAAGAAGAATAGGTTAGAAAAGAACCTTATGGTCATGACATCCAGCCATTAACCCAGCACTGCCAAGGACACCACTCAACCACGTCCCTAAGTGCCACATCTACAGGTCTTAAATAATTCCAGGGATGGAGACTCCATCACTTCCCAGGCAGCCTGTTCCAATGCTTGACAACCTTTTCGGTGAACAAATGTCTGCTAATATCAAATCTAAACCTTTCTTAGTGCAAATGGAGGCTGTTTCCTCTTCTCCTATCACTTATTCCTTGGGAGAGGAGACCAATCCCCAGCTGTCTACAACCTCTTTTCAGGCCATTGTGGAGAGTGATTAGATCTCCTTCAAGAAATTCATCAAATGTAGGATCAGCTCCAGAATGCAAGGAAAACAGGATGTTTTTACATTGCTTCCAAATCTGTTTCACATTGTCTTGGTTTTGGCTTGGACAGAGTGAATTTTCTTCCTGGTAGCTGGTGCAGAGCTGTGTTTTGGATTCAGTGTGAGAGCACTGCTGATAACACACTGGTGTTTCACTTGTGGCTCAGTGGTGCTTTCTCTAAGTCAAGGACTTGTCAGAGCCTCGTGCCAGCGAGGAGGTGCAGGAGGAGCTGTGGGGGAGCGTGGCCAGGACAGCTGAGCTGAGCTGAGCTGGCCCCGGGGCTGCTGCGAGCCATGGCTGCTGGGCTCAGGATGAACTGGGGGAGTTGGCCAGAGGGGCTGATCACTGCTGGAGGGAGCAATTGTACTGTGCAGCCCTTGTTCTCCTGGGGTTTATTCCACTCTCTCCTTTTCATGCAATTATTATTATTATTATCATCACATTTTATTTTGTTTCAATTATTAAATTGTTCTTATCTCGTGAGGTTTATATTTTTTTTCCAATTCTCCTCCCCATTAGGAGGTAGTTGGGGTGGAGAAATTCATCATAGTCTAAATATTTGTTTTTACCTATTTGACTTCCATGGTACTATATCAACAGAACCAAATCAAACTAAACCAATCACTCAGTTATGTTATCTTAGTTTACTTTCATTGTAACTTTTGGAAAATTTGCTGTGAGTTCCAGAAAAATAGCTCCTTCAGAGTAGACCTGGTCAGCAGCTCCACTTGAAATGGAAGAGAACAAGGCCATGTGACACTTCTCTGCTGAATGCTGAGGGTTGTTTTGGACACTGGTAAGAGAACAGCTTGCTGTCCAAGTGTACAAACATGAACAAGCAGCCTGCCATGCAGCAGCAAGGGAGGGCTGAACTATGGGATATTGCACAAAATTCCACAGATTGTATCTGGTAACTCAGTAACTGAGCTTTGCAAAAAGGCAAAAAAAACTAAATTCAAAAATCTGTTTGATTTTGAACAGAAAGGAGGAGATTGTGAAACAGTACTAGTGATTCCCTGGCATTACCTGGCTACGAAGTCAGAACCAGATGGACCATCCACATAATTTCTTCTGTTAGCATTCAAGCTGTGAGCAGAAGCTGCATCTTTTGCAGGTTCAGCTGCCAGGAAGAACAAAGTTCAAGTTATTATAGTTTAGTATTCAGTTAAATTACATAGTAGAAAAGCTGTCCAAAACACTCCAAAATAATGATTTTCAAAGATTTAAAGAATTTTCATTGATTCCTTTATTTAGATTAAAACTGTCACTTTCTTTCATCTTTACATCCTCTGAAGCTCCCATACTGGCACTAATTAAAGAAGTGGAGACTGACAAAATAGACTGGTAAGAGCAAGAGGAGAACCAATAAAGAAAAATAAACTAAAAAAGATCCACAAAATTAAAAGGAAACAAACAGTTTTAGCAAAAGTTGTTCTTCTGGAAGAAACGCTTCTGATAGAAGTTTCTCTCCCCAGACCCTTAGACTGACTAGCAAATAGGTTATTTGTCACACCCTAAAATAGCTAGCACTATTTAAAGATTTGTATCAGATTTGTATGTGCTATAAAGCATATAAACGAAAAAAAAGTGTAAGAGCCACCCAATGAAAATCTCTTCCTAGTGCATGGAAAGCCAATCACAGCATTGCTGTATGAACATTTCAATTACCTCTGTAGTCATTAACAGATATCAAAATCTGAGAGGTGGATTTTTAAATTTGAGAATTTGCTGATGGAAGATGGTGCATTTGCACCGGGTACAAAATGCAATTTTACAATTAGCTCTCCATTAATTTTCCCCAGATTTATGACTCTTTCTCTTGGTATCTTCTCAGCAACAGAAGTTCTTCAGGCTAAATTCCGTTCCTGGTTTCTTAATATGTTTGTAATCCTTGCATGGGCATAACTGGATTCTAGGCTTGTTTAGGTCAGGAAAATTTGCATGTGATTATACCACAACAATTTAAATGAGTTTTTGGTAACAGACAACAAAGTCTAATTATGATTTTTGAGATGAGATGAAGATTTACAATGAAGAAAGAGTACTTCTCCCCTTCTTTAAGGAGGTTGTACCCTGCCAAATTCTGTTAACTAAAATATTCACACACAATGGCAATCTGTACACATACATATCAAAACATGCATATTAAGGCCAATCCATAACATAATTACCTTGGGGATGCACAACAACACGGGGCTGTACAAATGATGGCTTCACCACTTCAAACCACCAGAACAATTCTGCCATGAACACCATGTAATTGCTCTACATGAAAAAAAAAAAAAAGATGGAGAGAAATCGATGTTAAAACACAAGCCTGCAAATAAACAGATTAAGCAGCATTTGGGAGATGTCTCTGTGTTTCAGCCAGTTTACAATCTCCACTTTTTGTTCAATCTCCACTGTTTTTTTAGAAATAGAGACCAGTACCACTGATCTGTAGCACCAATACATAACTTGACCAGATTGCAACCGACTGGGTTGAAATGTTTCATAACGAGCATATGCTCAAGCCTGATGTCTTGCAGGGAGGTCAGAGAGGAGCAGGATGGGTGGAAAAAGATGCCTGCCAAAAGCAGCCATTTCCATTAAAAAACAGCAGTGAAAAGCCCACTGCAAGGCTAGGCAATGCTTTTTTCAGAGATTTTTACTGTGAAGAAGCATGGCAGCCTTTTGTTTTAGTGCAGGAAGCTGGAATCTGATTTTGGCTTTTGTGTTAAGTATGTGCTTTTGGTCACACTTGTGAAGAACTACCCGAATTTACAAGTCTTCAATGCAAAACAAAAACCAGCAGCAGAGTTTCTTGACTGCAGGTTAGAACAAGGTTTTAGCTCCAAAGGTTTACACACACTTAAAACACTGCTGATACACCTCCCTGCTGTGTGTTCCTGTCACACAGCTATGGAAGACATGGTGTGGGAGCCACCAGATTTAACACGAGGGGAAAAGCAAATGAAAAGGAAAAGACAACTGGTGACAAACTGCATCATCAACAACAACAAAAATCAATAGAGGAAAACCAGGCAGGAGCAGCTGTTTCTGCTGCAAGAGCACATGAGGAGTGCAAAAAGTCCAGAAAGCTGTTGACTGTGGAGGCTGAAGAGTTCAGAGGCCAAAGCTTCTACATCTTCAGTGCTACTTCATATCTAGAAATATTAACTGAATGAGATCAGCAAATACCCAGGTTTGAGCTGGCTCAAGCAGGTGCACAGACCTGTGCCACCAGTCTTACAAAGTCTGAAGATGTAAACAGTGCTTATACATTAAAATGGGAAACCATAGTTAAACAACTCTTTGAAAGAGTTTCTTTCAAAAATTCAAAATAAAATGTCATTCTATTTCAAAAACAAACCACAGGCATTAAGGACATCATCATTTTAAAATAAACAAAAAATTTACTAAAAAACTTTGATAATCTCAATTCTGCATCAGTATATTTGAAAATATAATTTTGAGTATCTGTTTGACACTTTTGCTTCAGATTTATTTTTCCTGAAGATTTCTAAACATAGATAATCCTTGACATCAGCAAGGGGTTACTCAGACCAAAAGCTACTCCTACACTTCACTATATGGTGAAGGGATCAGGCAGATGTTGCCATAGTTATTACAGAGAAGTTATAAATAGAATAGGAAAAACCCTGTCACTGCTTGTTCAGCTCGACAGAACTGAATGAGGAAAAGTGAATTGCAGAATCTTTTCCATTCAAAGTGGATGTCAAGTGTAGCATTTCAGTATCACACACTGATTTCATTAGGAACCTTAGACAAAGAAAAAATCAGATGTACTTCGCAGACAAAATATGATTTTTAATACTACAATTTCAAAATATTATAATTTCTCTCCTAATATTTTCCCCCTCCCCTTGCCTCTCGTTAAACTTTTACATTTTTAATTGATTTTTGAGTACAAAAACCAAATTATGAAATATTCTAATCATAGCTTTGTCCCCATCTGAAATAATATTGCATTTAGATACTCCAATTTCTTATGTTTATGTTGAAATGCTGCATTTCAACAAAAAATAGACACACAGTAATGTGTCACAGTAGTGACTGTTTTATAAGGGACAGATATTCCTTCTACACAGAGTATCTTCTACAGAGCCCTGAGCTGCTGCTGTAAGACAGTTTGTCTTTAGAAAGTCACCAAAGCAGTATTTACTGAACTAAAAATGAAAGTGCTGCACAGCCCACTGAGAACAGAGGCTACTTTGGATGTCTGGTGGTGAGCCATCATGATGGAAATCATGTTTTCTCACAAGTTATTTTTAGTCAGAAAGGGACTTTAAGAATGATCAAAGAGAAAGACTGATGATCAGAAACATTTTTTTTTTTGAAAAACTAGCAGTGGGTCTGTAGTATGTTGCTATCCAGGACTCAAAAGAATGTAGATATTTCCACAGATTTTGCCTTGATTATGGTGACAGAAATTCTAACAGCTTGCCATATGATTATCACATGCATTTACACCCAATATTCAGAAGCATAACAGTATTTTAACAGGAATAAAAGCTAAGGAAGCTCTGAGCAGTCCAGGCTGGCTCAAGCCCCCTGAACAGCAGATGGCAGACTTGCAGCTTCAGAGATCCTACTATTTGCTGAACATTCTCATTTAATTTCAAATACTTCAGATAAATTATACCCTCCTAACACCTATAGGTTTTAGATCTGCATATTTATAGAATAATCAGAAGATCATATACACAAATGATACATATTATTTGTCATCAGACTTGCATTCACTAAAACTGAGTGTGAAAGCAGCCATAGAGGTTTTTAGAATTTTTTTCAAAATGAACATAAAATACACTGTAACATTTTTATCACGATGCACATTAAAATTTGTGTTCAGCAGGCCAGGAAAGGTCACCTACAGTGCAAATCCAGAGCTTTTTTATTATACAAGTGCCAACATAAATGCTTCAAGACTGGAGAAAACTGGAGTGTCACAAACTGTCTGGAGAAGGCCGAACTACAGTTCTGTGTATGATCCAGGCACTACCAGTTTGTCCTTTGTCCTGCCACAGGCTCATAAATGCCACAACAACTCAGTTTAAAAATCCACTACATCTTGTTTCAGATCAGAACAGAGAGGGAAGAGCAGCTGATTAACATGAGTGAAAGCAAACCAAGCTGCTTCCCTTTAAATAATGAGTCAGGAACATTTGGTCCCTCTCAGGGAGAAACTGTCTCAAAAAACTGTTCCCTGGTTGAATCTTACTTTTAATTCCTGATCCTGAATCCTTTTAACCCAGCCAGATGAGAATCAAATGGCTGAACTGACTCCCACCATACATAATAACTGCCTCACCAAGCACAGCCAGCTGCTCTCCCAGGTCCTTAAGGGGCTCCAGTTGCCAGTTCAGGCTTAGGTGAGCAGCCTGGCTGGCAGTGGGGTTTGCACTGACATTGCAGGGAAAGCTCTGCAACACGTGTGGACATTGTGCAGCCCTGAATTTCTAGGATTTATCTACACAGTGCACTTGAACACTGTTCTCATCTTTGGTGCTAATTGCAGCCTCTGCTTGTGTTGTTTACAAACTCACCACCAGTATTACATCAGAAAGTACAAGTATTCAAAACTGCTCAAGTGCAACAAATATTTTCTGATATAAATCCACCCTTTAGATATCATATATTCCTGTTCAATTCAGCAGTGAAAAGAAAAAACAGAACTTCTGGATCTGAGTCAAAAAAGATTTGACAGTGCATATGTTTTTTCTGCCTCTCTGGTTAGTAATCAAGTGCAAAAATAATGTACCTATTCCAAGTGCTTAGCTGGGATTCTGCACAGTTTAGAGTCTGGCCCACATCTAGGTCAGAGGAACGCCCCTTCAGTAAAGACACAGCACCAATCTCCCAGTTTTGTGTCATTTCACATTCTGCAAGCTCTCATTCTGTAATAAATATTCCTCCTGCATGAGCTTGGGTGAGCAGACTCTACAGATATCAGTACACAGCAGCCAAAGAGAAGCAGCATCTGTGCTGAGGGGCAGCACATGACCCCTGCTCCCCTCCAAGAACCAAGAGGCTGCAGAGCTCCATGGCCCAGCTGAATGCCCAGGGACCCACAGGCTCAGAGCAGCAGGACTCAGCCAGATCCTTACAGGACCAGCAGCATGTTTGTGTCAACCACGGGCTGTACAACCCTGGCTGTGCCCACAGGGGCAGTAGTTATTATATGCAGACAAAGATTATATGGATATACACACCCCAATGACAAATGAACCCCTTGAGAAACCTGGACAGGTTCCCCAAAGCCACTGGTGGGCCAGTATGAGCCCCTGCTTCTGGGGGACCACGGGGCTGGGCTGCAACCCAGTAAAAATCACTGTGTGTGGATGTGTGTGAAATCTGTGACCAAATGAATGCTGTGTGTGAATAGTTATCTCTTAGTAATAACTGAGTCATGCTACTAATAATGGCAGTGGAATTAATAAAAATTGCTCAAATACTGTGATCTGAGTCTCACCCTCAATCCTCTATCAGTAAAGAGAGAATGTACAACATGTGTACATTAAATGAATAGTATAGGTTTAGGATCACTATTTAAGAAAACAAAACACAAACCCACACATTTTTAAAGGCTCAGGTAAAGGAACACTTACAAAGACAATAATTAACTGCCTGTCAATTGAATGCAATGGCAAGTTCCCACATAAGCTCTCAAATCATGTCAAACACCAAATGATTCAAGCTGTCAGTCAGCTCCCTCTTTGACAGATAACCTCCTAAATGACTTGTTCTTAGATTTGAAGCCTATGGCCCTACTAGAATAAAGTGGCAGAGAATGATCTAAAATTATCAAGAATATAATAAATTACAACCAAAGATGTAGTTTTTAACTCTTTTAGATATAATTTCAGCATCTATCTCACGTGACAAATGGAACATGAGAGATGCTTTTATTTTAATTCCTTCTATTAAGGGACCACACAATATCCTTTTAGGAATTATGCATTCCCTTAGACAACCAAAGCACAAATGCTACAGACCTCCTATTACATCACAGTGCTAATCAACTGTTGGGACAAAGCAGCAAATGAGTCTTTACAGTTCTGCAGGGTGGTTCATACTTCTTGTGATGGTGCTTTATGCAAGGTTTTCTATTTCTACAAGATTGTTCTTTGAAAGGGCAAAACAAGTGCATGTCAAGAGACAATAAAGCAGTTCCTTCAGTTCTGTGTATTCTTTCCCAGATGCAGGTGAAGAACATACTTAAAAAATAAATCCTGTCCAAGGATAAAACTGCCTACAGGAGAAGGGCAAAAAAGGAATCTGCACAACTAAAGAGAAATTCAAGATTTTCTATTATTTCCTCTTGTTCAATATGCAGGGGGGATTCAGAAAACATTGTGATTATTTTTATGTAAGCACTCTCTACTTCTGTTTGTCAGTCTCAAAGGAAAACAACCAGGAACCAGTATGGTCCCTTGTTGGTGCCTCAAGCATCCATGGAATGTATTCAAATATTTTTTTCTTTAATATCAGTAGCTCTGCCTTAGTAAACATCTTATGAAGAACTTCACAAACATATTTTTCTTAGAGGAGAAGAAATAAGGAGCAATAAGGAGCAACAAAACTTGCTTTCTGCTTCTTTTGATTATGACACATTAAAGCTGCCTAGAATCCAGACAAAGCTTATTTCTCCTCTGTGCTAAAACAGAACTAAGCCAACAGTTTCATCTGCTGTAAAATCTGACAGCCTCTACCAAAGACTTAGAATGCTTAAGTGAAGCCACTGTGTTTCTGTGCATTTTGATGGAAAAACCAAAAGCAGGCAGTCACCTTGGTCAATGTCTGCATCATACCCTATCTCCAACCTCCCTTGATTTAATGTACCACCTCAGTGCAGGGTGCCCTGTGAAGAATGTAAGGTATGTACTTTGTGCTTGATCACTTTAATACCTACTGTACTTTCTAGGACCACACAAGGCACAGCATTGTAATTCCAAAAACTCTGCTGTGATTTTTTTCTTGAGGCTTATTCCAGTAAGATATCAGCAGTTAGTATTTTTTACTCTTTGTGTCACCACTATGAACGTAAGAGATTTTTAAGCCAAAAGCACAGTGGCACCTACTGTGCACTGTGAGCCACTCTGAAAACAGACAAGAATTTCTGCTGATTAACAAACTTCTATAAATCCTAAAACTTCATACAATGTAAATTTTGTAGGCTGAGATACAAGTAGCTTCCACAAACCAGTGTAACTGAATGTGCAATATTTAAAATATCTATTTACAATACATGGTTTTTTTAAGGTGACAATAAAATTCTTTGGAAAATAAACGCATTGATTAAAACTTACTCTCATCAGATGCACTGGAAAACTAAGGAGGAGCTCCTTTAACAATGAATTTATTTTTAAACCAGATTAATTCTAAACACTGGAAAAAGCAAGTTTGCAGCACTAGCTAAAGTTTCCATGCCAAATTTTAGAAGAAAAACTTGGCAGCCTTGCTTTGTAGCACTTACATCTAAATAAGCATCCACGCCACAGCAACTTGTAAAAACATGATCACAAAAGGGTTTTCTCAGATCTAGAAATACATTCTTTGAAAGAACTCTAAATCCTATCTAAAAATAGTGTTCAGAAACAGCAAAATCACAGAGTCTGCCGCACTTTAAAAGTGTAAAGTCTGATGCATTGGGATAGTGACAAAATATATACTGAAGTTATTTTTTTTTAATTGAAGCTTCCTAGTGCATACTGGCTTGAGGAGTACTTCAAGCCATTACTATAGAAATGGTATGAGAAATTGTCATAGATCAAAACAGGAATAATCAATTGCATTTATTCCATGGATCTGTAAGCAGAGAGAAACAATCAAAATGCAGTGAAGGACTCCTACTTGAGATCCCTGACTGTGGCTGGAGCACTATGAAGTAGAGCCAAGGCAGACTGCAATGCAGCAGACTTCACAAGTATGTAGGTAGATGACTGCATGTGAAATTTAAGAACACCAAAAGCTGACTGAAAGCAGCCACTACGCAACTTTGCATACACAAAATAAACCAGCAACAGCTAAGTAGTCTAGACTTTGGTCCTACTGCCCTTACTCACCCTGGCAGCTCATTACTTATTTGAAAAGGATTGGGTTCAACCCTACAGGAGACAACAAAGCTGTATTCAAGCTCTGGCCTCTGTGACTCTGCGTGTGAGATTGCTAGAAAATCATAAAAGCAGTGAAATGACCCAGATATTTAGAAACCAATTACATCCCATCTGCAATGGATATGCTGACTTCAGAAAAATAACATTTCATTCCCTAAAGGCAAGCCAACAAGAATCTTAAGCAAATGAAGTGTGTTTTATATAGAAGAAAGTCTTGGTGAAACATAATAATGAAAAATTAAAACTACAATTAGGCAAGAAATCCTTCAGTTGCTCCTTTTCTTTCTGCACTGGCTTAAAGAATTACAGAGTAACGCTTTATTTCCCTCCTTCTAAAAGAGCAAAATCTTAGACTGATTGAAAACACTTAATTGCTTATTCAAACAACTGTGTTTGTTGGGATTGTGTTACTGCTTGTATTTGGGGCATCAGGCCTTTGCATTTTCCAATGAAATTAACTCAGAAATTTACACTTTTACAAAAGTGAAAGAGCTTTAAGATTAAAACCCATGAAATTATTGTGTACACAGAAACGAGTAAGAACAGAGAGTAATAATTCCATAAATGAGTCTTCGATATTTCCTCCTTTTCTTAAGGCCTTGTTACATTTAAATTAATGCAGATCCCTATTACATTTTAACAGAAATATTGCAGATTACAGACTTGAACAATTAATTATTAAGAAAGAGGATAAAGCAAGAAATAGTTGTGCACAGAATCAAAGTTTTTACAAATCTTTTCACAAGCACTTTTTAAAAAATACTTTGAAATTACTAGGAGAACATAATGGCCAAAAGAAGGCAGCATTTCATTCTGCTGAAATTTGCATGTTGCATACTGCATCACAAGAGAAACCCTACAGCAGCAGACCAAAAAAAAAAGGACTAAACATATCATTAGCAAAACAGTCTGGTGGACACTGCTTGCATTTTTATGTGTTATGTTTTTACCTTTATTGAAGAAGCTGCATAGAGCATATCCTCAAGACTGAAATGGCAGCACTGGTTGAGGTATTCCTGACAAAATTCTTGGATCAGTTGGAGATTATACAGGCTGTCAGCCAAAGACATTGTCTCTTTCAAACAAATGTCTAAAACAGAAGAAAATAAGTAAAGATTAGATACAATGACAGATTTGCAAAGAAGTGCCTTTTGGCTTTTACGGATTCAGGAGCATTTACTGGATAAATTCAGACTTAATTTCTGCCCCCCCCACCCCGAGACTTTTATTTTGCTATTTCAGAAATGAAAGCAATTATTAATCTACATTTTATTTTTGCGTTTCTAAGTATTTAGATATTTTTGTAAAAATTGGTTTTCACTATTGATAAGTTAATTTGTTTCTGTTTTGCCTTTTGTAAAAGCTTAAGTTATTTTCTCACCCCAACTATTTCCATGTAATAAAAAATACATTTGATCACTAACATAATTTTCTTTTTAATTAGATTTTCTACAGAGCATCGACAATAAGAAATATACACATTTTCACATACATTTTCTGTACATACTGGTTCTTTGTCTTTACACAGGGACCCAAGAGCACCTTTTAGCATCCTCATGCCTGAATCTTCACAAAAACTCAGACTGTTCTTGTGTATTTGTGTTTGTGGATTGAGATGTTTGAGGTGAGAGTTTTCAAGGAACTGAAATCTGTTATATGAATTATCACTCTCTGTTTGAAAGTGCTGTTTAAAGACAAAGAACTGGTGGCTGTGAACAGACTTGGGGAGTCATTCAGAATTCTCTGACTACCATTTAAGCCCAGATAGTCTCCTAGATAGTCTCTTCTCTTTTTATTACTGCTTCTTGGAAAATTAGGTAGCAATAATAACTCCTGTGAAAAAAAGACACTCCTCTTAGCAAAAAGGACTAAAGAATTAAATATACTTTAGAAGACAGAACTACACATAAATTTTGAATTTTTAAGGATAAAAGGTCTCCTCATAAAAGGAATCTACTTTGATGCCAGCAGGATAAGGGTTGCCATACAGAAGAAAATCAGACATAGTCCATCATTCCAACCCCACAGATGATGATCAATAGGAAAAAACGTTTGACTAAACTGACTGAAATGAGATTAAATTTAGAAATGCAAAATGTGAAGTCATACATTTGAATCTAGTAAAATTCTAATGTGATTCACTGCCTGAAATTCTAATGTGATATGGAGCAGGGAGTTATCATGTATTAGCCAGTGTAAACATATGTGCCTTTGGCATCATGCAGCTATGGGAAAAACAAACATGATGCTAAAACCTATCAGAAAATTTATTTCCAGCAGTGATAGAGGAGCACTGTACAAGGCAGGAATGGGATGTCAGTCTGGATTTCTCTGTACAGTTACAACCATCCATATTCAAGAAAGATAAACCCAAACTGGAGTAGTTGCAGAAGAATACTATTGAGGATAATAATGAGAATGGAAATCCACTTCAGCCGGGGAGACTGAAAAGGCTTGGCTAGTAGCCAGGACTAAAACGTGTGGAAGAAAACCTATCAAAAATGTAGACACCAGATTCGAAGATATTCAGACTAAAGGATACTGCTGCAAGGACAACAAAGGCACATAAGACAGGCTGCAGGCACACTTAGGTAAAAACCAAGAATGAGATTTAAAATAATGTAAAAAAAATTGAACTATACAACAGTGGGTAAGAGCAGTACAGACTTTCAAGAGCTTGACAGTTTTAAGATAGAACAAGATAAATTCATGAAAGGGATTATATAATTTTGTACAATAGCCAATTTCTTGACTCGCTGGGAGTCCTTTCTAGTTCTGCATTCCTTCAAGGAAATCTAGATTTGAAAGTTAAATGAAGACTTAATGAGAAGAACGGATCTATTTCAGACTACAGAGAACTCTAGAATACTTTTTTCTTTTTTGCTAATGCATTTTTAAGCATTTTTGCATATGTATTTTCATTACCTGCCTTCTTCAATTTCAATACAGAACCAAATCTCAGTAAACTTCAATGTGCATCAAAAGTTATATTACCTAAAATACAGGAAAGATTCTGAGTAAAATCTTATTAAAGTGTTTCCAGTTGCTTTGGAGTACCTTTGAATTTACTTCTGAGACAATGACAGGCACATTTGTATCTTTAGGGAAGATATGTCAGGACACCTAACAAGAATATTAAAACTAAAGTTCCAAAGATGACATGTGCCTTGCCCTGTTTCAAGTCAGATGCTGGAGGAATGTACTGGTCATGCAGGGTACACAGGACCTTTCAGACTGTCTGTGATCTCAGCCATGCTGGAACAGGACAGAGGGACCAGATGTTACCCAGTCTACACCAACCAAGTTTTAACTCTTCCCCAGTCACATACAATAGCATACATTTGGCTGCAGTGTTGATGTAAATTGAAAGTTCTATTTATCAAAAGTCACAAGCTGCAGAAGAAAGGTGAATGAATGCATCTTAGTGCCTTTCATCTTCAACGCCTACTGTGCTGGAAGCTCCCTATAAAGTGGTTGTGTATATGAATTCCAGATTTCAGTCCTTAGCAAGCTCTAAACCCTTCTTCATATTCCTGGATTTCTCAGGATGTTTCTGTATAAGTGTTCCCATGACATCAAAGGTATCATAGAAAGAACACAGGCAGAAAATGATGGGTGTTAGCTGCCAAGACATTTTACAGCTCTTAGTTGCCAAGAGGAAGGTAAAACTTTACCCAGGCTGCTGAGCAAAAGCATGAGATGAAGCTGCTCATCATCAAAGACAATTGCTATTACAGACCAGCATGACACCAATACATTCCACACTACACACTTCTGGTTACTCTATAAATGATACTGATGCCTTGAGAGGCCTCCTAGAAACAGAGACTAGACAGGAGTAAGGAAATAAAGGTGGGAATTTATTGGAAAGGCCTTCAAAGGTACCCCTGGGGAGCCAGAGGCTGCTGCCCAGATGGGCCCCGAGATAGACAACAGGTCATGAGTTCTTCACACTTATATAGGTTTGCTTCATTTGCATATCAGGGTTAATTCTCCAATTAAAGCTTCTGTTTAATGATGTAATTCCCATCAGCTTGCCCCCCTTTCAGAGGCTCTTTGGTTTATACTTTTTGGGCCTAGGATGGTCTGGGTGTCCTTGAAGAGCAGGCCTGGAGAGGCTTTGTTGTATGTGCCCAGCACAGAGAGCAGAAATGAACAGGCTACAAGAAACTCCAGAGTTACACACTGAGCAGTACAGGATTTGAAAAATATAAAAGTTAAAACCTAACTACCCATCTTATGGGTAGGGCTCAGGTGAACTAAAAGCCCAGAATACAGAGCAGCTTTTTGCCATGCAGTGCAGCTATGCAAAAGCTAACTCTAAACTCTTCCGAGCTCTAGCTCTGTAACTTCTCAGATTCACAAAAAGCATTTATGCAGCTTCAAGAATAAGAGTTTTGCAGGTAGTTTCAAGTATGTTTATTATAGTGTAACAACATAAAAACAAGCACACCGGGGAAGGACACCTTGGCTTTTTTTATTTAAATGTAAAAAAAAAAAAACCAGGCACAAAGTTTATATTAAACCCACCGCATTCCAATTCTGCCCACTGTGTATTGCATTTAAGCACCTTCCTGCACAAACATAGGCACTGAAACTTTTATGGCCATGTTAAGCTGAGGGACGCCAGACATACCCTCCAGTTTAATGACATCTGGACAGTAGAAGTGGATCAGGGCTGCTAGGGCACAACCATCTGTACCATCCTTGAGCAGATTTTCCACCAATGGAATGCAGGGCAGCTGTTTAAGCAACGTTTGCTCCTTCCGGTAACGAGCCTACAATTTGAAATGGAGAAATTTAGACAAACAAAGGCTCTGAAACACATGAAGAAACATATTCATACTGTAGGTTTTAAACTGTTAGTGAAAAAGCAGTATTCAAGAACCAGCTGAATATTCTCAGTATTATATTTCTTAAAACTATTCATGTTATGCTACATTTTGAATGGGATAAATAATATGTAAGAAGAAAGGAACAATGCTAACACTGAGCTTTTCCTTCAAAAATACCGAGTTTTGATGATCTCTGTATAGCACACTGAATTAAATAACATTATATAACTTAATTAAAATTTAAGTCACTATTTTACAATCAAAAATTATCTGTGTGCAAACACAGTGAGACAAATCCTTAGCTAGTGCAACTTCAGTTTACTGATGAGTCACATGACTCTGAAGTTAACACACCTAAGTATCTTGCCCAAAATCTCATTCTTAGAACTGACTTAATGACAAATTCAGAATCAAGGAAATGTGCATTTGATCAAATCCATTTTTATTATTAGCATGTGCTATTATAAGCACTCATAAACATAGAGAAATGTTAATGGTCAAGTGTTATGACCATGCAGTGACCCAGTTATAAATGGAAATATTTTGAAAATCAAGTCAGCATATAAAGAGATCATTAGTTTAGAATATTGAGATGGCATTTATCTGCTGTGAATATCTTTTTAAGGGTTGTTTTTTTTCTGTGCTGGGAGAGGAGGGCTTACTGAAAAAATGGATTTAACATAATTCCTAGTTTTTTCCCACTTCTTCCTGGGAAAACAAATGGAGGTGGAAGAAAGCAGTGTAGATTTTAATTTGTTAGTATTATGGACTAAGATATTTTTACAACAATAGTGAAGAGTTACTTCTCTATTCCTACCACAGAAGTACTTACAAGCAGTAGAGCATTTCTGAGTTAAGCTTACTTTATTTAAATCCATCTATACACACTGCACTGCAAGTCTCCCTGCAGGGACTCCGAGAAGTCTTTGTGGAAGCCACTATTCCCAGCAAGGCTAAAACTGACTGTTCCTCCTTCCTCCTCTCCATCTTTTGGCTGTGCTGGAGCAATTGCTGTTGGGACTGTATGGCAAAGCCATTGGCCCAGCTACAGCAACTGCTCTGTTCCTGCAATGAATGAGTGCATGAGCAGGGATGGAGGTTTTAGGGGTGGGGTAGGAATTGTTTAAGCCATTTTTGCACGCAACAAGGGCTGTGGAACCACAGACTAACCCTGAGGGCTGTACTTGCTGCCACTGGATTTCTGTCAGGATCACATGGGGTTCTCTCAATCAATGTCAGTGTCCCCTAACTGGCCTAAGAAGTAAAAGCCTAATCTGGCAACAGCAGCGACATCAGTTTTAGAAAAATAAAGGACTTGCACTTGGCCCAGAGAACTTATACATCAACCAATTAAAATTTTAACAAGCCCCCTGAGAGTTAGTTGTTACTTCGTGCTTTCAGTGTAGTGGGATTTGTATGTCAAATATGCTGTATAAAAATGAAAGTCCCATGTTTGTGTGCTAGAGGAAACATTAACACCAAACAAAAATCATGTTCCTGTTATACATTATTAATACTCTTTTCTCTGTGGTTTTAATACTCCCTAGTATCTCTAATGAAATAGGCCAATTATACTTGCAGAGAAAGTTTATTCTAACTCTACAGCAATCCAGTGACCCACTATGATGAAAATTCCCTGTGTTTCAAATTCCATGTTATTATGTTCATGTATGAACACCTCAAAATGACTAAAATTAAGTCTATGAAATACCACAATTTAATTATGATTAAGTATGAATTATGGTAACAGATATAGGATACAGATGGACTGCACATCATGGCCCAACAAGCTCTGTTTAACTTACATATCCTTTGAATAGCACCTTTTGATGGAATATTCAAAAATATTTGAAATTGACAATACAGTGGTGTTGCACAGGAAATCCTGTGCAAAAGTACACTGCACTTTGATGATGCCTTCACTGGCCTTCTGAACAGTGCCCACCCATGTCAGAAACTGTGTCATGTCTTTGAAGTGGCCATAGAGGATTTAATTCATCATAGAAAATGCCAGGCACACTACTTCAGGAAAAATAAACTCATATAACCTGATCTGCCAGGTTCATTAGCTTATAGCAGGCATCATGTTTCAATTTGGTTGAAAAGATAAAAGAAATTATACTGAAAAAATGAAAACCACTGGTAATTGCACTGCGTTTCAAATCAACTTCCATTTGAAGACACTCTTCTCATCAGCTGCAGTGTTTGCTACTAAATATATATATGCAATAATGCAAAAGATGAACTTCTACATTTATTATAAAGCTCTAGAGCTAATTGAAACATAAATGCTACTACAGACATCTTGTTTCTGAGACCCTAAACCATCCTGATTTAGCATCTTTGAGCTTATTCCACTTCAACTCATCTAGGTATAGTTGGGACACTTGCCTAAACAAGGTCAGCTAAAGATGAACCAACAGCACACCAGCCAGTCTGTCATAAGTGCTTGTGTGTATTCACAGTTAATCGTTAATAATGAATGCTCTTACACATTTACCATACAGTAGATAACATGTTATAAATTCACTTATCAGAGTTTGTAGCTGCCTGTATGCTCAGGAATATCTGTCACTATGAAATGTGCTCTGTTCTAAAGGCAAGAGACAAGACTGGCTGAAGTGATGGAGCAGCTATCAGATTGAGTATTAGCAGCAGCACTCGTGGTTTCTCTACTGAACTAACAACACAAAGTAACACAAATACCACTAGTTCAAGTTATTTATGGATAACTGACAGGCAACCTGGAGTTAGCTTCTCAACAGACTGAGTATTTTATAGTTGAATATCATTTTTATGCAAAGGAACAGAATCACTACTAAACTAACACCCTAGAGTAAAACAGAACACAAACATTCTAAAACTGTTTTGAAGTAGCCTTATTTTGTCAAAATAAGACAATATCATGGCCCATCTTAATTTGTTTTTTACATTATTCCCTCCATTTAGTTACACTACCTAAATTCCAAAACAGAGTTTAATGGCTATACTGTGAACAGCAGATTATCTGTGTGTGTCATAACTGTAATAAATACCTTTATAGAGCAACTGCCCATAGACACTGTCAGGAATCTGAACACTGCTTAGGCTGCTGGAGACAGTACTTTTAAACTGGTTTTCCAGGCACAGAGGAGTTTTTCTTGTTGCCTACATGCAACTGCTGTGTTATTTTCAATTTCTTTTGCAATGTAAGAACAACCTTTTATTCGTTATGACAACAAATATCTGAGGGACTGTTAGATCAATTATTTGGTAATCTTTACAGCAATGACAGATGGGAGGTGGTTCTTCGGAATTCAGATCAGAAGTATGCAATTCTGCATGTACCTAAACAGCTGTTCCCAGCCAAACCTGCTGCTGAATAAACAATCTGAATTCACATCAAGTGTCAGTTCCACATGATAGAGGAAAGTATTGATAACCCCAAGGTGACACAGCACAGAGAAAACAAACATTATTATTACTGCAGACATGGAAAGTTATGTTTTTATTACTTTTAGTGAAATTATAATCTCAGTAATAGTAGGCTGCTTTGGGTCATTTTGTGTGGGGAGAGAGTAACAGCAGTCTTAATTCAGCTGAAAAAATGGGGAATTCTAGATGGATGGTGTAATGATTGCATATGCTTAAAATAAACATGGTTTCCAACTTCATGTAGCATCAACAATTAAAACCTACTTCTGCAAGTCTCTTTTTAAAAGAGAATTGTTATTAAATAGCATGTGCTTACTGAAAGCTTATGAAAAAAGTTTGCAAATGACCTGATTGTTTGAAGAGAGTTAATAACAGGTAACACTGCCTTGTACAAAGCCATTGACTGCTTGAAAAGTAATTCCTTATACAGCATCATATCTCACAATTCTTTTGCACAGATTACCTTGCAAAATGGGCTTCTGCAGTATGCACTCCTTTGCAGGGCAATCTCTTATAAAATTAGCTCGTACAGATAAATGAAATGAATGATTAGACCAGCATGACATGGACAAAGCCATTCCCAAAATAAGCAGTTTGATCAAAGTGAAGCAGTTGGGCAAACTTACAGGAACCAGTTTCCAAAACCATTTGGTAGGAGACTTCAGAGGAAGCAGTAGGAAAAAGGGATAAAAGCAAAAAGCAAAGGAAAAAAAAAAAAGGACATTTTATCAGATTTCATAAATTACTTTTATAAAGCAATTTTCTTTAACATTCTCAGTTTTGTATAACAGTGAGTTATAATTTAATGGCAAGCATAAGTGCACTGTAACCTCTGCATATTGAGCTAATTAGCAGCAATAAAACTGGAGAAATATGTCTGCACTCTTTGTAGATCAACATTATAATTTTCCCACATGAACAGCTAAGATTGGCAGATCAATGCAGTTTTATGAAATGCTTTCACACATCTAATTGTACTCTACATATGCAATCCAACTGAAGAATTCATTTGAGACTTGAAGTCATGATATCACAAGTATCAAAATGAACTCCAGCAGCACACATGGGGAAGCAGGGAAGCTAAAGCAATGAGAAAAGGGATAAACACACTGTAGTACAGTACACCCAACTGCAGTGAAGCTTGTGTTAGTTACTTCAAGCCAAACAGTAACATTCAACAATATTTTTAAACAATCATGACAGTTTTGAAGACAACAAGAGGTACAGGCAGTTATATTTTTACAATGACAAATCACATTAGCGTCAGCTGCATGATGTGCAATGACCTGAAATGTAGATGGAGTTTTGACTACTGGCAGAGGAATTATCAGAACTGATACTTAAAACTCTAAACTCATTATTTGATCAAAAAATACTAATCTGAAGTACACAGATTTTTTCTGCAACTCTGTGCACTAATCTGGCATAATACTTCTGGTATTAAGAATAAAAATATTATGTACCAGTACTATAAATACACACAGAAAACGTCACCACTCTATTGCTTTCATTGTAGGAAAAATAAAATAAAAATTTAAAAAAAAAAACATTACCGAAGTGCAGGAAAGAATTCATTTTGTTTTTAATGACGACAAATATTTTCTGGAAATGGTAAAAATGTAGTCTCAAACCACCACGTCACAAACTGCTATGCAACCTTATTATTTTATGTTATTAAAGTACTGTGCTTCTACAAAACCTTGAAAACAACTGTAGCAATGATACAGAGCTTTTATGGAAAGAAGCTATTGTGCACTAATGGGTGTGCTTTGGTAACACAGCTATTGTCAACATCCTTCTCCTCCATTTAACTAGATTGTTTAGTGGAGAATCCTAAGGGCACTTAAAAGAAATCAACGACAAGATGCATGTCCATGTGTGGCTCTGGACATTTCTGTCACACCCAACCAAAGCACTTCCCATAGGGTTCAGTTTCTCGTCATCTCACCAAAATATAGTCAGTGTATGGAAAAACATGCACATTTGTAAACAAATTGTCTTCATTTTCAACTGCAATCAGGAATTTGAATCATATCATAAAGCAAGGTTTTTGCTAAATTGGCTGAGATCAGACCTAGGCTGCCTATTACTCTATTTAACACTGACAGGAACATCCTTCTTGCATTTATCAAGGCACAGTATTATTTCAGCCCTGGCCTCCCCAAATGTCTATTTAACACTGGCTGAGGAAGCACTCTTTGGAAGAAAGCACACATTCATTGCAATTCTGAAGACCAGCTCCGTGTAACAGTAACAGAACTCAAAACTAGTAATCCAGTATACACTTTTATTTATCCACTTGGTTGAAACTGTGGTTGAGATGACTGAGTATGCTTCAAGGGAGTGAAAGACTTCAGATAATCAAATTTAAATGCAAAGAGACTGTAAG
Source organism: Rhipidura dahli (assembly GCA_013399225.1). Taxonomy (NCBI): domain Eukaryota; kingdom Metazoa; phylum Chordata; class Aves; order Passeriformes; family Rhipiduridae; genus Rhipidura; species Rhipidura dahli. The sequence goes on along the minus strand of VXAC01003337.1, from coordinate 1,548,013 downwards.
ATTTGTAAGTATACATGTTGTAAGGCCACTTAAAGGAAAAGAAAGAAAGAAAAGCTGAAGTCTCTTAGACAACCTGGGAATTCAGTGGCTGTTGTACTGTCACTTTAGATCAGTAAGAACAAACTTTTTTTGCCCTGGAACTTCATAAAAATCAGTCACTATGAAACAAACTAAGCAGAGAATCCTGACTGACTTCTTTCCAGTGTTTAAAACAACAACAAAACCAAAATAAATACCCTAAAACAAAACAAAAAAAGCTGAAAGAACAAAATAGTCCCTCAGGTTGAGAGCCTATGGTTTTTACATGATGATTTTTTTTTCCTCCCTAACAAGAAGTTTTAAAAATTGCTATGATAAATTTATTTCCATATAAACTCATCTTATGGTGCCAAAACCCAATAATCATGCCTTTCACTAACTGTTTTTTCTGCTATCTTCCTTGCACCATCATTTGTGTTCATGCAGCTGTGCATTGATTGGATCAAGAAGCTGATTCTGCTGCAAACTTTTCTTCTTGACAGGTTAGCTTCTGCTAGCAGTGTGGATTTATGAAACATTAAACTGAAAGTGGAACTACAGTGTTAGTGTTTTACCTTCACACAAGAAGTTGCACTGTTTAAACTGATCTTAAAAAAAGCTTCAAGAATCCAGGTACTTAAATGAAGTTACATTTGTTTCTTTCATAGGATTTGGATTTGACTTAAATCTGTTAAGACTGATTCAGTCTAAACCACAGAAGCAGACAGAAAAATAACATATTTTTGGGAAAGCTCCAAGTACACTGAAAAGCAGCAGTTTAACCAGTGCAACTGTACATTCACTACATATTATTCAGTGGAAGGCTGAAAATCAAAGCTATTCACTACAAAACTTGAAATCCTAATTCTGAAAAGAAATGCAGAGACTCTACCAGAAAAAGCTGAGGTTACCACAAATCACCAGCTGATCAAGATCCACAGGGGACTACCTGGAACTAAAAATCATACATACTCCTTCCTCTCTTATCTTCTACAGATAGCTAGTAGCAGAAGACAGGGAAAGAAAAAAGCAACCTCATAAGCTGTTAATACTGATTTTATCTATCCAGAAATAGAAAATAGGTATATCTTATCATTTGTATTATCTAATAATCTGTATTTGATGTTTAAACCTTTTGTAAATGTAGAAATTTATTATTAATTGCAAAAAGATTCACCACCGTTTTGTAACAACACAGTAACACAGTTTGGCAGGCTTGAGGGTTACACTGAAATTATTTCTCACAACTGATTAATTTACAAATGTAAAACTGTAGGAAATTATGAAATCACTAAAAAAATCTACTTGTTAACTTTGTTTCACTTTTTAGGTACCTAATTTTACTGTTTCTTGGCCAGAAATTAAAATTAAAGAAAAGCTTTCTCTATTGACTAAAATTAGCTATTCTTCCCATGTTTGCTTGGCCATCTCTGATTAGAAGGGGCATTCAGAATTTAAATTTTGTTCAGGTTCAAGACCTGACCATACCTTGGAAACTCTGAAATTTAAATAAACAAAGGTTTTGCCTAGAAAAAGGGATATAGCAAAGCTTCTTACATTTTCCAATAGAGTTCACCATTTGAACTGCTAACTCTCTTGGTAACATGGAGAACCTAAATTAAAAAGCCCCAGCCTGAAAATGATGGTGGAAAACATAAAAGCTGAACAATGGAACATTCCAGTTCCCCTTCAAGCTAAGCTATAAAAAACAAATAGAACCAGCAGTTAGGAATTTACAAACATCAAAGAAAGAAAATAATTCAGATACTGAGAATTAAGCTACAACTCTAACATGAGCATATAAAATTCTAAATAAATCTAAAGAAGCATAGTTTAATTTTTCCAAAAAATGGTAAATCACGTAATAGAGCTTTAGTTAATAAAAAGGCAGAATTTAATTCCCCCCACTCACCTTTTTTTAATGTAAGAATATTGTTACTAATGACTATACCCAAGCACAACAGGAAATGAAAAATGATGTACATATTTCAACAATACCCAAACGTGGTACAGGAATTCAGCTACAGTTATTTCCCAGCTTTGCTGAGGTAAGGTCAGTAGCATCATTGATTCTGTGCTTTTAAGGGAGGAATACATGGACTGATGCAATCTGGAGACAGATAATCAGTGTAAAACACCTGGGCATCTGGGATTCAACATTAAGAGATGCCTGACAGGAGCCACATGATAATTTAACAGAAACTCCTGTTAGAAATGCTGGCCAACTTGATTTGATGCAATGGACCCATCCAATGCATCTGCATTAGTTTTCCTTGTAAAGCCAGCACTCAGTATAACCCCCAGTGAAGAAATACAGGGTTCAGTTAGGATGTTTCTTGTGTTTCTAAACCTCAGATGTCTGCAGGCATGCAATGTCCATTACCTTCAGGAAAAGTAAGTGGAAACTTGGGAAATAGTGTGAGACATATGACTAAAAGAAAAGCTGAGATTTCATAGTAAATTAACCATCAGTTGTACAGTTTCTTAAAGAAAACTTGGAATTAAATAATCCTCATGCTAATAGAACTCCCAAGCATGGAACACCTTACTTGACAATGTAATTTATGCAGTTGAATCCCTAATGAGGCAAAAAACATAACATGTACCAGGGATAATAGTACCAAAAACACAGTGTACAGAAGAGATGGCCTTAAACACACTTTTTTTCCCCATGATATGGCAACTGTTGCGTGATTTTGCTATTTTGTAAATGAATTTGTACCTTGGCCAACAGAACTGGGCTCTTGTGTTGTGTTACAGCTTCAAAATTCATTTAAAACACAATACCATTTTTAGGTAAATGTGTTATTTCACCAAGTCCATTTATGGCATCACTTACAGACTATATAAATCTTTCAACAATTGATTTAAAAATGCTGACAGCAAAGATAAATTATAAACTAAAAATGTTATCTTTTTACTCTTAATATAAATCGCAAACTATAAGTGAAAAGAAATATTACTGGATTTTTACAAATACAGAGAATTTGATGGAATTGCTCTGATAATAATTTTCACTTTGATATATATTTGTTTACCATATTAAGACTCTCATGCACTTCCAATGTTCAAAATCGTTCTCATCTTTCCAAGATGGCCTAAAAGCCACATAAAACTTCCTACTATTATTTTCAGGAGAAACAAAAACCACTAGAGGACAGAGACACACAGATTGTCTCCCTGGCCTCTGTTTACTTTGTTTTATCTAAATTTGAGAAATGAACTTGTCAAGGACATCTTATTTTCCAGAATTCTATGCTACTATCACTATTGAAAACAGTTTTAATTTTCCATGGCAGGGTATATGCACACTATTATTGGAAGCACCACCATTTTCTTTTGCTGAGTCACATCCCAATTATTCATTGGCATTCCTTAAATTTCAAAAATCCCCCCAAAGGCAAAGATATTCACTACATTCATGTTTTTTGAAGCTGAACATCTAATCCAGGCTGGTAACCTGCCACTGCTTCAGAGTGGCACTGAAAAGGAGGCAGCAGCTTATGTGAGAACAGGCCAGGATGGGAAGGAGGATTACAGCCTTGCAGCAGCTTGGAAATCTGTTCTGTATTCAAGTGTAGGGGTAATACCAAAAGGTGTTCAAACTGATCACCAATTCTTCAATAATAATTATATCACAACAGGGTAAAGGATCTTTCTGAAGCAAGTAATTTTACATACTCTGGAACTGTCTGCTATCCCTACCTATTTTGATGGGTATATAACACTACTTAATTAACTGAGCTCTGCAAACAAAAGAAAAAAAACCTGTTAGGAAAGGGAATCAAACATAATCTGGTTTTATTGTATATATCATAAAACCTATAATCAACCAGTATTTTGGATCATAGCCAGAGCAATCCTTCCCATAATATCACGTACAGATCTCTCTTTTGAGATTCATGCAATACACAAGGAAAAAACTATTAAAAACCAGGAAACAAGTTTTGGTCTTTTTCATATTGGATCTGTCTGGGGTTTTAATTCACTCAAAAGTGTTCATTAATCTGAAATTCCTTAGCACTAATGTAACAGATGTTTCCCTGCTATCAAAGATTTATTTGTCAGAAAGGGCAACTGGCTATAGAAAGTGCAACTCTGTTGGTTTTACTTTTAAATGGGTATTTTCAAAGAAATTATAAAACTAATAACAAAATGAATACAATGAATTTGCTTTCTTTAACAAGCAGTTAAAAGTTCAATGTCTGCAATGTCTGTTTACAGATAAATGCTTACTCTTGTTTAAAATATTTTAACTCCCACACCTACCTTCTGACCTCCTGTAGATTCTGCACTGTGATGCTCTTTTAGTTTTTGTTCCTGTTCCATGATGTCTTTCAAATGTTCATTTACCTAGAGACAAAACAGCTCATTCAGTTGTCTGTTCTAAGAAACAAGTCACAGAAATCAGAAGTTTTTGAAAAGGTCTATAAATCACAAACACAGAGTTAACTAAAAAGAGAAACCAAACATTTCAGACTGTAGCCCTGAAGCAGAAGCAGCAAATGTCAGTCTCGGATGCAGTCTAAGGTCACTGCTTGTTAGCTTTACATTGTACAAACTAACCTGTCCCTTATTATGCTCAGTCACATTTGATTAACAGGGTATCCTTGTTACTTGATTTGATTATGCAGTGAAGGTAGATCACTGCAAGCAAGGAATGTGCAAACAAGCAAAATACCTTTGGGTTTAAATCATGACAAAGTACACAATGAGATGACAACTTATAAAGAGCCACAGTGAGACCCTTGAGCAGGCACCGTGGCTTTTTAACACGATAGTGACACCTAAGATGTCATACATAGTATATATTACAGTATTAATTTAGATTTCCCATTTTTTTGGTTCACACATGTTTAACTTATTTCTGCAAAGTTTTCTTTTTATATTCCAAAAACAGCAGATGAAGGAACAGTCTTGTATGAGAACAGTCCTGATTTACCTACCTACATAAATACATATCCCAGCCTCTCATCTCTAATCAAATCATACAGACAACAAAGAAAATCCCAGTTTGCCTTTCTAGCACTCATACCTTGTTTATCCAGTACATGACAGCATCCTCAATGTCATAGGGTACTTCTGTAGCTTGGAAGAAGGTTGAATACTGCTGAGTGCATGCGATGACCTTCTCAACACTGACCATCTCCACCGTGTAAGCCATCATGAGGGTATCGATCATGGCCAAGTGAGCACTCTGCAGTGAGAAGCACCAACACCTGATTAGTTTGCCAATCAAAAGATCACTTCCTTATGTATTGCTTCTGAACATAGCCACGAAGATGAAAAGACCAAAACTGTAAATGCTACATTTTCTGTTGGGTTGTCAGTTTTTAAATGAAAAACAAGTGAAAACAAACATAGCAGCCTGGAGAACACAGATTAAATTGCAAATTAAAATCATTTCTGTAAAATTTAACACCAAATTTGAAGAACTGTAAGTGAACAGAATAAGCAAGTTTTATGATTCAAACATCACATCACTTTTAACAGAGCTAAAGAGATCTTTTAAATTTGTCACTCATAGCAAAACCAAAACCCCCCGTCTGATCAATGTTATTTGTACTGGAAATAAAAGCTGAAACTGCCTGCTAAACAACCTTCATCATCATGAAAATGCTGCATTAATATGTGAAAGTTTATCTATATTTAAAGTCCTAATCCAGGAAGAAGACATGATTATACTAATCTTTAGTAAAAACTCAATTTGATAGATAAACATCTATTTTTCTTCTAGTTATGTTATGCAGATGTAGTGTAGGTTCCACAGCTATATATACTCATTTAAAACAATATACCTTCTGTTAAAAGAGGAGGCACATTTCTTCTGGTGTTTTATATATATATATATGAAAGATGATGGCTATTTCACAGTTTGCAATAGTTCAAAATAAACAAACAATCCCCCTCCTCCCAAAACCCAACACAATAACCAAAAAAAGAGGATGACAACCAGGATTTACATTAGATTCATCTGACTGAATAACAAAATGATGGTGCTTTTTAGAGGCAGTGCCTACAGCTAAACACATTTCCTTCTGCTTCATGATAAGAAAAACAGAAACAGCTTTCTAAGTACTAAGCACGATTTCCCATAGATCAGAAAAATTTCCAAAGACGGTATTTTTAAAACACTGCCTTTAAACATAGCTCACAATGCAAACAAAGATCCCCAACACTTGTTAACACCCTCACTTCAATACTACAAAAAATATTCATATAAACATCTCACAAGGTAGCTGTAACAGCCATGGTAACAGCAATGAACAACATGAGTCACACAGCAATATGATATCTAATCATAACAGTTAAGGGAGTTCATGCACATCATTTATTCCAGAATTTCCAGCAGGAAAAAGAAAACAGATCCAGACTACGTGCTGCTCTTAGTGTTTATATCATCAATGCAAGTGATGATGCTGACCTCAGAAGTAGGCAGCAGCACATACCCATTTTTTTAAAGCAATTAAGTTGCTTTGTTTCACAAAAAAAGGCCAATTACACTTAACAGACAGTCACCAAACTGAAGCTGACAGCCAGCCTTCCTGGGACAAGCTTATTCTCCTTGGACCCCGGGTATGACCTGAGAGCCCTCAGACTCCGTGGGTGCTCCCAGCAGCAGCAGCAGCTGGGCAATGAATCAGCACCTCCTCACTGCTGCCACTACCGATGGACTCAGGCCAGATAAACTCCTTCTGCCTCCATTATTATGCCTTAGGAGCTTATTTACAGACCTTTATAGACAAATGCTGTTACAAGCTCCTAGGTGAGTGAAGGAAAGTGCTGGGCAGCTGAATCTTGCCACTCTAAGTATTTAAGAAGGAAAAAAGCATTGTCTGTGTCCAGCCTGCTGAGGAGCCTGCACTCCAGTGTGCAGTGCAGCAATGCTACACAGGGATGCACGAAGCACTCCTCTGCTGGCCCAGCAATGCAGTGCAGAGGAAGGTTCAAAGTATCACATCACAAGTACAGTCCCCCAAATCCTTGTGAGGGATTGTAGAGCCTGGGTCAGCCATACAGATCCATGCAGTTCTGGTAGGAGTTCCCAGCTCAGATTGCAGAAAGATAGTTTAGCAAGTGTAGCACACAGGAAAGAAGGGAAGATTTGCATCATCTCTGACATCTGGGGTCATTGCTCTAATAATCTTTCCTTGCTAAATCTGAATGGCACCTGGGTTAAAACCTTGTGCTATTTTCAGAACCTCTTCAAAAAATGAAAAGGAGACATTAAAACAGCAAGAAAACTCTGGATTTGCTTTTTAAGAGGAGTGAGTGCACAAAAATGTGTTTTCCAGCCAGACATAAGAGTGGCCTCATAGAGAATGGCACTGCTAGGAGTGTGCTAGGAGTCACCCAGGCTGATCAGGAACTGTTCACACTGCCTGCTGCACAAGGGCATTGTTTCACCCTTCATTCCCTGCCTATGGGAATGCAGGTATGAAAGCTCCCAACAGGTGTGAAAGCAGCAACTTCTTCCCCAGCTGTTCCTCCATGAGTAGTTCCCTGGTTACTACACCTGTGCTCTGAGACCAGCCTGGAAGAAAAGCAACCACTGCAACTCCCCAGAGGGAATTCAGCAGCCTTCCTCACCCCCCATGCCGGGAGCTTCTCATCATGAGCTTCCCTGGAAAACACCTATAAAGTGGATTGCCAGTGGAGAGAGAAAGCCTCTGAAGCGTTACTAGAACTGCCAATATGCTCAATGCATTATAAATACATTAGGAAAAGTAAATTATTTACAATTAGTTTACTGAGTTTCATTTTCAATGTTCCTAGCAAATCATTAATGAAGTGCAAACTGCTTAAACAAACGGAGGGAAGAACAACCTCAGATAATAATTTGTACTATCAAAACTAAGTGTAATAAACTTTTATCGACACTGGCTAGATCCATGTCACAATCCTTATTTTATAAAAGAAATCAAATACAAGCATCTTTGGTCTCAAAAGTGACTCCAAATTATTTTCCTTATAATCTGGGCAGGATGCTCAGAAGACTTTTAAAAACCAGTAAATAATAAAAAGAAGAATGAGTATTATCCTGAGATACAAACAACAAATTGCCACGTTTTTCAGCTAGCAAAAAATCAAACTTTTGGTTTTATAAATAGTTTCTTTACTAATGAAAATATTTAAAACTAGTAACATATATGGATTTATTCCCCTAGAAAATTGCAAGCAATGAAATAAACATATACAATGCCTTACATCTAAACCAGTTGTTTGTTTGGTTTGGTTTGTTTGTTGGATTTTTTTTTTAAAGGAGTTACAAGAAAGAGAAAATGATTAAATTCCACATACAACCCTACTGGTTTTCTTCCACTTATTCTGGAAAGAGCAGACATGCTGCATTCTTTTACATCTCTTGATTCACTATGCTCAATAAGAAAGAGTAAATTAAAACTGCACTACAAAAACAGTGTCCTACTATTCCAAATACAGGCTTTGTCAGCACAACTGCGGAAGCTCTCTAAAAACCCCCAATTTTTTAGGAATTCCATTGATAATAATAAAGTTCTGATTTTTTTTTTTTTTTTGCCTCTCTCACTGAGCAGCATATTTTAGGTACAGCTAAAAAAATCAAGAGTGAAAATTCACTTTTTCTAGTCAGATCTGCAGTTCTGAGTGAATTATGCAAGGAATTAACATTTCCTATCTGAGGGAGAAACAGAAACCACTCGGAGCTGGGCAGAAACTGGGATCAGCCACTCAGCAATGTCTTCTTTCTCCAGGCAAGCCTGGAACACAGTGCCTGAAGGAAGTCCCCAGGAGCTGCTGGTGACTGGGATGAAGACAGTACATTAAGGGTTGGTATTTCCTCTGAGATGGCAGCATTCTGAGACACAGCCTAAAAAACCCAGGCAGGATTCCATGCTGTCACATACCTCCCACATCCAGAATTGCAGCAAGGCATAAATAAAGATGTACAATTCCAAAAAAAGAAAAATCAATTTAGAGAAGTAATTTTAAAAAACCTCAAGTGGTAACATTAAATTATACAAAACCATTAGAGAAATATCATTTAAAAAAGTCAAGATCAACACAGCAGCAGTGAACAACACAGGAAATACACTTTTCACATAAGTGTTATGCAAAGATTTGGCTTAAGCCAATTCAAAAAACCTTTTTTTTCTTTGATTGCTTCACTATAATGGTGCAAAGTAATAAAGTCTTAAATAGAACACAACAATATATTAAAAAATACAAAATGCTGGATTCTTAGAGGTATTTTATTTTCTAAGAGACAAATGTGGTTTTGTCTTTCCCAGCTACAGTCTGCACAGAACACAAGAGTTTTAATTTACTAATCTTAACAATCTCATGTAATTACTGGTTAGATTCTGCCCTGTAATGTAGGTTACACAGTTTTTCATTCTACTGCTCAATAGCTCAATAAGAAGCTTACTGAACTGCAGAAGAAAAATTATTCTGAGCATAGCTGCTAAGGCTTTCCTGTCTGCCTAATATTTGATTACAGACCTTTCTTCACCTCCCTTGAAGAACTGAAAACAACTTCATTAAAAAGTGTACTAAGTGTACACACAGATACCTATGGATAAATATCACTAATTACAGACAGCTCCTACATTGTTACCCTACTACTAAGGATGTTATATTCCATTAAATGATATTCAGGCCAAGAGTTCTCTTTTCAACTCCTTCTTTAGGAAAAACATAGACAAACCCATTTCCCACTACAGTACTTGAAGAAAGGGGAAGAAAGAAAACAGAGGATATAATTGTTACCCTCATGCTAAATAGAAATAAATAATTAATTCACTCTTTCCTGGAGTTTTTTTCTTTTAATAAAAGTCTCCTAAACTCACTATGCTTTGGAGAAGAGATTGGATCTTTGACAGACTGGCTTTTGTAAACAGAAACACATATTGCACAACAAATACATATAATTCTAGCTAAATTCACTAAAGATTTTGCCTCAACTGGATCAGGCACTTGAGCAAAGAGCAGATGATATCAGCTCTCTACATTTAGCTGGGAGAACTTTTGTATCCCCCTGGCATCAGTGGTGAGCACGTAACAAACTGCTTCTGCCTTCTGAAGACAAAGGTTTGGATCCAGGTATTTTTCACACTCTAGTTAAAAAACAGTAATTCCAAGTGCTTGATGAACATTACTATGATTACCAAGAATATATATGAAATACACAGTACAGGACACATACGTTAAGAAAGACAGGTAAAGCAGGAGTTGCTCACATCCATGGTACAAGAGAGACAGTAACAGCAGGTGAGTATGGGCCTGAACACACAGGAAAGGTGTGCCAAGAGCACTGTGAGGATCTCCTTCCATACCACTGTAACCCACATCATGCATCTGGCTTCCTTGAAGGGTCTGTGAACAACAGTTTTAGGAGGCTGGGTAGCTTAAGCGTCCAGACCCCTTTCCCAGAGACCCTCTCCAGATGATTCAAGTCTCCAATGAATCTGCAAGCATAATGAGGTATCATCTAAACTCCAAGTCTCGACTCAGAGTGGAAAACTGCAGAATTCCTGCTCAGGGAAAGTATAGGCCAAGGCTTGAATACTGCCGGAGGTGAGGAAGGAACTCATGAGCAGAGCCAATAAGATGATAAATCTATTACAGATTTCAAAGCTACTGCTTCATTTCACCATCATTTTTACAGCAAAATGAAGACAATTTTGATACTACAAAGGAAACAAGTTCTAAAATACTTCAGTCAACAAAACGGAGCAGTCTGAAGTAGTCAGTTCTGCTCTGCTTGATGATTTTTGGATGTAATTCTTCTCTAGCCTCACACAGTACTTATGCTTAGCACAATCCTAAAATAACCCCAGCTGTCTAGTTAGTCTTGTCCTGCAAGGGAATGATCATGCTGAATTACCTCCTTGCTGCATTGTCATGAAGAACAAGGGCTCGCCTCTGATAAGATGCTAACTCAGCAGAACCAAGCATCACTGAGTCACGCTAAGCACCTTGAGACAGGTTCTGCAATGCAGGGGGAATGGTTTTTGCTTTCAGTATTTTTATAACCTTCTCTGTTTGGTTAACTTTTTAAATTTAGTAATCTATTATATGAATATATATGTTAAAAAATCATTGTAGGGCTGACTATACACTTCTGGCACAGGAAACGTAATTCACTTCTACAAAAAGGATTTCTTAGGTACAGATATTGGCTGTGCTAACCATTCTGATACCACTTGTAAGTTTGACCTAGGGTTTCCTCATTATGCTTGTTAGGGAACTTCATAATTTTTTTCTACTTACTCAATCCTAACTAAGTACCTAAAGAGATTCCCAGACTCTTTCTGGGTGACTCAACCAAGTGAGACCTTGACCGACTCCAGGACACAGTGAAAGAAAATACCTGCACAACACACACTGGAACCAAGAAACAGCAATTGGTGTTCATCACATTATTTGAATTTTGACTTATTTTATAGTTTGACATGACCTACTTTTAAAATTTTTAAAATATACTCAACAATTGCAAGTTTCCTGTACCTTATTTACTGGAAACTTCAAGTGCTTAATGGTAGAAACAACAAAGGCACTTCACTGTCTTTATGTTAAGTACTCCACGTTTTAAAGATAAATACTAGTAAGTTAGGTAGTTTAAACTAAACCGAGAAAGTAACACAGGATAACTGGTAAGACAGTTATACACATTTCCACAAGTAAATAGCCATAGCCTCAAACTTCCCAGAGGACTTTATTTTTGAAGATAATTCAGGATTTTCCTGGAATATACTGTCAAATCCTGTCCAGATTAAAAAATCCCAAAAGTCTCTTACCAAAATTACTTATATGCATTTTCTCCTTGCCCTTATGCTGGTCATTCAAACCAAGAACAAGAAGTAATTGTATTAAATATCATCTGAATCTCTTTCTGTCACAGCAAGCTCCACTACTCTTTGAAGAATACAGGAGTACAAAAAAGAAAAGCAAGGCTTTGTTTTATCCATATATCAAAAAAAAGTAGTTCCCTCTTCCTGACTCACTCATACCTGCACAGGAATGACATTAAAAGTACTGGTTTAGCTTCTCTGGCAGCTCAGCTAAACACCTGCAGAGGCAGTTATCACCAGGAAGTATCAAAGCATATTCATCTCAGAACATCTGCTGAAGGAACCCAGTCTTAGGAGTGTTGGAGAGCTACCACTTCCTCATGGAGAAGCCGAAGCAGTGACAAGACAAACCAGATTTCTACAGAATTTGGGGTAAGGAGTTCAGGGGGGTGATGTGACAGAAGTACATAAGAGGGAAGTCAGACACAAAGAGGCAGAGATCCCAAAATAAAATTTATGTGTAGGGCTGAGGTATTAATTCATGGAGACGAGACTGAAAAAGGAACCAGAGGGATGCCTTCTCCAGTGATGAAGCCTGGCACTGTGCCTCAGCACGCTGTGAGCCCCACTGACAAAGTGTCCCCGTGCCACGGCTCTGTCTGGGACCAGAGCAGACTGCTGCTGAAACTGTGCAACACAGGCTTCCAGCTCATCTGTGTGACAGCTTAAATACTGACAGCAAGTTCTGAATGGCAGCTTTTTTAGCTCAGGTAACTGATATCACGTGCCTTCTGACTTATCTGCATTTCAGTTTGGCATTTTTTTATATCAAACTAGTTAGTTACTCTCACCTTTTATCTCACAATCCTTAGAAGGTTAGACTTGAACAAATGTAAAATGCCCATTTGATACAATGCATGCAACCAACTTGATATTACAATAATAATTTACTGAAGAAAAATCCCCTGAAGTCATACAGAGCATGGTATTTCACATAATTCTCAACATTTAACACGTCTACTGCTGGTGGCCTTGGTTTCTGATGAACTGAATGGTCGTAATGAGCTTTTCTGCACATAGTACAAATGATGCTCTAATTGCAGTGATGAATAGTACAATATACTGGTTTGTTCAATTACCCTGTTTCAAAAACTGAACTCTCAATAAAATCATGTTTCAATCAAGCTTTTTCTTAAAAAAAAAAGTAAACACAGAACACTGCTTTCCTACAAGAGAAGATATAACTTTAACTGTGGTTCTTTCCCTCACTTCTCAAACCAAAAAATGATCAAAATCATCCAAATTATCAATGGAAACCTCCAACTAACTGCACTCAGTTCTAGGACTGGCCTTTCAGGGTATGTTTTTAACTCCTACATTCTACTCAGTTTACTCAGGAAATGTGCCTCCCTGCTTGAGCTTGTGTGAGACACTTGCTAAAATGAAAAACTGGAAATACAGACTTAAACTCTATGGGAAGGCATTTTAGGAAAAACTTTTAGTTATAAACAAGATATTTGGGGTGTTTTTTGTAAAATCCATCTTTGTTTTTGAGAGTTACCATCCTTCTTGGTCCAAACTTGTACTTTTATCATGTATGGAGGAAATGTATAACATACAGCACCTTAGATAAAGCAAAACAATGTAGTATGGAAGCTAATGCCTCTGACATGTAAGCATCCAAGCCCTATGGACAACTTCATTCTGTCACATGTCAAATATCACCATATTTTTACAAAACTGCTGCTTGAAGAACCAATGAAAAGCTTCTGTGTTTTTTGTTTTTTGTTTTTTTTAAATTGCTGATGCACAAAAACCTATTTTTAGGAAAGAAATATGAAAATCTTTCTTAGGCTTAGCTTTCTTTGTCGATCTAGCAAAATATTGGCTTAAGAAATCCAAACATGTATGGTCATTTCAACATGCTATCTTCAAAAAGAGGAAAACTAGTTTCAATTTTTATCTGAAAACTTAGTATGAAATCTTCCTGCATTTGCATATGAACAGGTTCCTGAAGACTTCCTTGCTGTTTCTTTATCAACCATGCAAGGGCAGAGAAATAAGGTCATCACACCCATTACTGTAATGGCAGTTACATTAAGAATAGGAGTTATTTGACCTTTTTCTTTAAAGGTTTTTAGGAATACCATGTTTATAGACCATAGCACAGCATAATAAAACATGAGAGGGAAATTGACCTGGACAGAAATTTTCTGCTAAAGTAACAGCCAAGGTCAGAAGAAATTTCCTAGTCTCCTACTTTAAATGAACTCTATCAGCAGCATTAAATAATTAAAACAGACACACAAAATTATACTGATCACAAGAAATCTATTTCTCTATGGCTGTTAAAGTAGTAAAACCTTGCAAGTGACAAGCTGCTGACTAATAGCATTACTAAATCAGACAGCTGACCAACATTTTTTCATCTACTTATTAAAGGATTAGGACAGGCCAGCCACAGCAGTGGCTGCTAAACAAGGATATGACCCACAGTGATATTATAGCAGAAGTGGGAAAGGTGCTTTATGGTTATTTCAATAAACATATTCAAGTGTTTCCACTTGTTTGGTTAAACTGGACTAAAAAGCAAACTTTAGGACAGATCTTGAACCTCTGAAGTATGGGTTCTTCAGAGAAAGACTCTTACCTATGCACACACAGGCATAAAACAATTATTTTACTGTAAACTTTAAGATCTGTTTTTTCATTGTTCAAATCAACAGTACTAAGGAATATACTTTATTCTTAAGAAAGAGCAATCTGCGGGCCCTCATAGAGATCGTGCTGTACCAATAATCCTTTTTAATAGATTACTTGGGCCCGAGGATGTCCACTTCATTTACTGCTGCAGATTTTTGCAGGACATCTGGCAGCAGTCTCCATCACTATAAGCTTCTGCTAAGCACGGGGTCATACCCAGGCTCTGTCTGTGTCATGAACTGCTGCAGACCAGCAGGAGCAGATTGGTACCCAGAAAACGGTTGTGCTGAGGACAGGATACCTACAAAAAGGACTGCAGTTGACAACAATTGCTCTACTTAAAAAAAAAAAATCTGGAAATTCAAGCATCTTACTAAATAAGGCAGTGGTTTGTCCTTCTATCAGCATTTCACAAAAATGGGAAGGTCAATGACATGGTAACTAAAACTTTCCTTGAAAGTTACTTTGGTAAAGGCACAAAAAGTAGTTATTGATATGATGCCATCTTCAGAAGGTACAATTTCTTCAAGAAAGCTTTCTTTTGAAAAGTGAAATGGGTAATTAGCTTGCAGCCTATGCAGAGGAAATATTAAAATGCTTTAACCAAAGAATTAAGAGAGAACAGGAGACCACTGTGAACTAGAGGCTACTTCTTAATTAACTTGCAATCAAGGTAAAACAGTGCCCATTCTCATCCTTCACAAGTATCTGTAAACCAGCCCTTTTCAGGGCATGAAAATGAATTGGAAAGTCTCCTTCATCCACCTCTCTTTGGTAATGAAATAACTGCCAGTTCATAAGTCTTTTTAAAGATTAAAACAATAAACCACACGATTGTGTTCTCATTCCTCAAGCATTTTTGGTTTATAATGTTATTATTCCAGGAGATGTTGCATAATTAGTAGCTCTTGAAATAGTGAAGTCAGCTGCAGCAGTAACCTATTCACATTGTAGTAAACAACCATTTTCTTAGGCAAAATATCCCTTCTCCTTTTCTCCCCAGCTGAGGCAAGCTAAGTTAGAGAGCATGGTGATAAATGAAACAAAACAGAGCAACCAGATTAAGAGAAAATCACAAGACAGAAATGAGAAAATTGGTAACTCCTATCCTTTCATTTTCAAAATAATTATTTAAGATGGCAATAACTAGATTGTGACTATTTTCTTTGCTTCCAAGAATACCAATAAATACTATTGGTACAAAAATACAATATTATTAGAAACTTTGTGCTACAGGCACAAGATATGTCAGTGCATGCTGTCCAGAAACCACACAAGCCCTTCACATGATGAAGTATTTCCTTTGGCAAAAGCAGTGACCCCCATATATGAGCCTCAACTATTAAATCACCTTGTTAATTGGAAAGAGGGGGGAAGATGAATGGAGGGAAGAGGATGGAAAGTTATAGTTATCCTTAGGCAATGGATTCAGCGACCACCAGCTGTAAACACCAACTCCCCTCAGCAGTACCACGTAGTGCCATGCAAGGATCAGTGCAGGCCCTGTGCAAGAGTCAGGCAGTTCCAGCAATTCTCAACATTGTTTCATTGGCCAAAAGCATAAAACCACAGAACAAAAATCTGTGCTGGGCAGTTTGGCTGTTGGAACATTTGGAGGAACTGAAAACAGGGGTTTTTTTGTGGATGAGGTGGAAAAGAGGCTGGTATAAGCATTTAGGAATGACATCAAGCCAGGCCAAAATCCCTGGGGAGGTACTGCTGCAAGAACTTAATTGATGGTTTTTCTGGTTGGACTAAGTAAAGCAAAGAAAAGTGGAAATGGTTGTTTTCCATTTTTTTCCTTAATTTCTGAATGCCTTGTTTTGCTCTGTGTTTCATGTCTGTGGTTTGTTTGGTTTTTTTCCAGAACTCCTTCTCATTAAAATTAGAAATTGCCTGACATCTGTTCTTTCTTTTCAAGCATCCAAACTCTGAAATCCCATAATCCGTAAATGGGAAAGGACGATTACTGAGAAACTTGGCTGAACTACATGTGAGACACATTATGGGATGTTTCAGCAATCAATTTAAAATCATTTGCTTCAAGTGTGTTATTTCAGAATTGCAGGCAGTTGCTGTAACTTACGTTACCTAAAATACCCAAAAGAAAATTTTATCAAACATAAAAAGCTGGCTGTCTGCATAAGCAAGTCAATCTGTAGTATTTGAAAAAGAAAACAATCAGTACTGTGATAGAGCAAGATGGAACGGACACTCTTAGAAAAGCTGGCACACAGCTCTCACTGAAGAAGAAATATCACAGGACATATTTTGGTCACAGGTAACGAGCAGGATATATTTCAGTATCTACCTGGTCATCTAGACACATGATAAATCCGAATCAGTAAGCAATTTTGCCAAAGAAAATTCTTCCAGTACACATTATAGGTACGAAAGACTGTGCAGACCTTTATATTAAACATGAAAACTTGTCAATAGTTTAAAATGTGCTTTAAAACATAGTTTAGATAATTTGAGGTTTGCTTAGACATGTTAATTATTCATCCCTAGAACAGTTGCTATTTTAAGACTTATTACTTAAGAATTATGATGTTTATTTCAAGTTCGGTGTTGGACACTATGGACACACATCAAGCAAGGCAAGAGGTAGTATAGAGGCCCAAGAATGAACCCAGGCTAGAGGAATGCCAAGCCTACAAGAGAATGCACACATCGTTTCTCCCTGAACAGAGGGCTCTGTGGTGTTTTAGCTTCCAGTAAATAAAGTACTTTGTGTATATAATGCAGCTACAGTGGATATATTGATTTAATGCATTATTTTGTTATCACACGCCAGATGAAAGGTGCAGGCACAGACCTGAGCTGCCTCATGAGTGAAGAAGTATTTCACAATCTTATAATTATTGATGGAGAACAATCACACATGCACCTGTAATCCTCACTTTAAATAAAATTTCATCTCAGAAAGACAATTTTATATGTTCATATTGCTGCAAAGAAAAAGGAAAAATTCAAAAACTATTAGGATAAACTGATAGGAACATTCCCATTAGTACACATGCTTTCTGTTGTGTCTGGAACTCTTCCCATTCATCCTCTTTGTGCTTGGATGCAAAACAAATACTAGCCATCAAAGAGAGGATGGTGTAACCCTTGCTACATTGTTTGGGTAGTCCAAAACATATTATCAAACCCAAACCAAAAGAAATGTTTAATACACATTACCCATACTGCGCAAAAACCAAGACAAAACAAAATCAGTTCTGCATGTCCAAGGAACAAGCACAGAGAGGCTCGGCCAGAGTAGCTACTACAGACAAGAGGAACATGAACATCCCTCACTTCTTTCCTTTCATTATAGCCTGCAACTTCCTAGTGCCATCCCAGGATGTGCAGTTACACAGCAGGAAATGTACTCCCAGCTCCATCCTTCAGCCAGGCGTGAGCAGCAAACCAGGCCGTGTGCCAGGACAGGAGGGCCGGAGCAGGAAGCCCTCGGCAGCAAGCTGGCTCTTCAGACACCCATTCCCAGAGCCACGCCACAACAGCTGCAGGCTGCCGGGCAGCCAACTGGACCACACAGACCTACCAGAGAGCCACAACTATGAAATGGTTCAGAACAAAGAAAAGGCATGGTAATAGTGATTCTTCAAACCTTTTACTTGGATACTCTTTTACTTCTATCATTGATTAACATGACCTTTACAATGACTTTTGAATTAATCCCTAACTGACTATACTGGGATTCTCTTTACATAAACTACAAATTCTTTTGGCAATTCGAGCTTTATCAATGACTGACTGTAAAAGTTATTTTGAATGCTGTCTTCATCTTAACTCTTTACATTCTTAATGTCTTATTTCCCCGTTTGTAGATTTGGCTCAGTAACTCTCGCGTTTGTTTACATGCACACATTTACACACCAGTGTATCTATAGGAGTGAGATGTCAGAGTAGCTTTGAATACTACCTGTTTACAACAGGCCTAAATGAGAATGAATCAGTCATTCAAACAGCATTACCCCTGTGAGGTATGAACATGACAGGTTGTCACATTTAGAGATTAATGTCATGCTTTTGCCAGAGTTCCGAGACTGCAAATGAAAATGCCAATTTGGCTTTTCCTAGCTTTCCAGTATTTGGCACTGCCACTAATTTTTTTAACTTTTTTTTGGTGCACAGTTAAATATATAAATAATATCATCAATCTCATTTCTAGATATACTAATATTGGTATTAAAAATTTTGGTTTTTTAAAAAGATCAGTTTTATAGAACAATCAGCCATTGCCAGACATTTGCTTAAAAAGTCCTGCTCAGCTCTTTATATTTAATGTATATATATTATGATCTTTTCATTCCTCTGTTGCCCTGATCCAACATGAAAACTTGCTGTTACACCCTCATATTTCATCAAGACATTGGATGAAGCAATTTAAATTCTCTTCTAATTACTGATAAAGAACATACTGACTAGTACTGAATGCATTCATATTTGCAAATATAATGCTATATCATTACGATAAAACATGCTGCTTGGTGAGATAAAGACAAAATTATTTCACATAAATAATTAATTAATACATACATATATAGACCTGATCTTATAGTCTTCTCACTCAGCCTCCAAATTTTATTCTGCATTTGATTAATTTAATAAACATTTCACTGAAATAGTAAGCAGCCCTACCTTCAGCACTATGTACTGCATACTGACATTTACAACAGTGAAAAACAAGTGACCTACCAAGCATTCCAATATCACCTCAAAACCTCATTTAGCTTTTAATATATAATCACGTTCAAACTGCTTATGCAAATGCAATTAATGACATCCTCTAAAAAGGCATCTGAAATATGTAAAAGACTGCAAAAACAGTTTCTGTAAATATAAGCCTACTGTAACATGCTTTTTCACAGCAGCAAGTACAGATGTTAAATAATATTATTTTACAAGTTCAATTATTATACCCATACTTTTCTTCAGTATTTTCCTGTTGCAATATTTTGCCCCCACAAATTATGAATATAAAGTAAGAGATAATGGCATGTCTAGCTGCCAACAAATTAGCAGTGTATTATTTTAATCTGTAAAGCACCGTGTATACTGATGCTGTTGAAAGAAGCAGAGGAGGAGTGGTGGGAGTTATACTGTGGGAGAAAAAAATATTATCACCATTCAGGAAGAAGATATTCCCAGCAATAAGGCTTTATCACATCATGCCTACACACAGATCTGTAAGTCTCTGCTTTATTGGGATTGTCACAGATTGATGATGCCCTTTTGACAGAGTAACTGGAGCACTTTGGGGAAACACCTCTGAGCACTTGGCTGTGATTATCTTTTAGTAACAAAAAGGTGCAAAGTGGAGAGAAGTTAAGTTAAGAAGCAAGGCTTTGTGAATTGATGAACTGTGAGCTCCAGTCCCTGGAGAAACTTCTTCTCTCACCCAGCCATCGCTCTAACTCCCATTAAAGACTCAGTTCCCCTCCTAACCCCTCTAATCTCTCACATTTTTTCTCAGATCTACATCCTGAAGGCCTTCTTGAACTATTCCCAATATGTGCTGGCTCAGGAAGGAAGCTCAGCAGAGTCCACAGCTATTTGGTCTGCACTTCAGCCTTCCCTTTGGCAAAGGAGTGAATTTGGCTCACTCTCCTCTACTCGTGGAGCTATCTCCAATATGCTTGTAAGAACTTGTACAAGAAAGAATTTGTAAAATAAATAACCAGCAGAACAGAGATATAGGCCATCCCTAAGTCGAACAAAAGACAAAATCAAAATGTCATTGGACTAGGATTAAACTTGCAAATTCAGATCATATTTTAAATTCTTTTCAAAAAAGATTTGGGAAAGATACAGAAGCAATGCAAAGAAAGAAAAATCAGCAGTGTATGCCTTCAGGAAAACTTAAAAGGAAAATTTAGTCAGTGGTTGTACTGGAAGAAAGGTAGGTATTTTTCTAGATAAAATAACTGCCAGGAAAAAAACACAACCCACCATTTGGCAGAAAACAATTTGGATAAGACAACAAAAGTGACAATATGGTCAAAATAGAATATATTTTAGAAAAATATGAAAGCAGTCTTGCACGATTTTATCCTTAATTTAGTCGTCAAGATGGTAGCTGAGATGTACATCATCTAGAAGTAAGTATGAACCAAGAGCTTCTTCATACAGGGCTAAAGTAATGTAAGTGGCACGAGAGACCTGCAGTTATACCATTAAACACAGCACCTTTTAAAATCACCTATGTGCTGACAGGCTTTTGTGCTGCTGTCCAAGGTTTCAGCCTTAAAAAGCCAGCTTGTAGCTCATTTCTCTGATGACTGAGGACAGTCGTGTTTAAGGGTGGGAAATGCTGTTCTATAGAGAAATAGCTCCATTCTGTTAGGAGTTAACATCCTGACCTGCAAGCTGACACTAGGAACGTATTTCCTTTTTTTGAAAGGGAGTTCTAATTCAGTCTTCTAGAAAATATATTAATTTCTGATAGTCTTTGGATTATCTGCAAGTCTGCCAATTTCATGCTTAACCTAAATCTTCATCTCGGTCTGGAGCGAACAGGGAAGGAAAAAAATACCATGTTTTTAAAACTACAAAAGGATTTAACGAGGAGTAATCTGTACACATTGAACTATTCTTCCAATAAGTCTAAGAACACTGGGGACATTCCAAAAGATTAGAAGACATGAAACAATGAGGTTTTTTTGAGGGTCAGCAGACAATACAAATAATTTTAATGCCCCAAATCCTTCTTCTGATCTCATGTAAAATAATTTCAGAGTCAACAAGCAGCTTGAAAAATGAACATATGCCAATTTACAAATTGGCAAACTTACAAATATAAGTGAAAACTGCAAGACTTATTATGTGTGTAAGGCATCTAACTTGATACTAATACATTCTGATTAAAGAGACTTCTTAATGCTGGATACATTAAACTGATTTATAGTGCAGCCCTGAGCATAGAATCAGCAATGAATTGGTGAATTTTTCAAGAAACACCACATGAATGAGTAACCAGCTCACCATCTCTTAGTATTTTTACCAGTGGCCTGGAAGGAAAACTCACCACAGATCAGGTTTAAAGAGAAGAAAAAAACTGTGGGAAGATGATGAATTACAGGAGTAATCAGTTCTCCCTCTGAATTTGGTACAGCAAGAAGAGAATCACGTAAGTGACGCAGAAATGCAAGGTCCCACCTTAGCTGAAAAAAGGCAAGCTTTAATAATCAAAAGATACTGCCTTCTCTAAAAGGAAAGTTTAAAGTTGTTTAAGGAAAGGAACCTAAAATAATTGACACTACAGCCATAGATATGATAAGAGCATAATTGTGTTAAGTGATTAAGACATTAGATCTTGTTAGAACAAGCAAGGCTGTATTATCCTTCTCCTTCCCCCATAAGTAATACAAACCAATAATACCAAGGTACGTGCAGTCTGTTACATAAGTTCTCAGTTTCCCTACGTTCTGGGAAAACCAGATAAATTATCTCTCAGTGCTTAGAGGCATATGAGTATTTTTACTGCTTTGTTGAAAGTACATAGTACTTTAGGAGGATTGGGGTTTTTTTTCCCCAAAGCTTTGACCTGGAAAAATAATAATTTTCATACATATGCATCATACTTTTAGATGTAGGATTTGCTTCTCTCTAGCAGTTCTTTGGTAGCATGTATACATATTACTTCATCAACTTCAGTATTACCATGCTATTTTACTTCCCAACTGCATAAGTGTTCTGTGTATTTCTTCCTGTTACTAAAGAAAAGCTAAAAGCAGGAGTTGGAATAAGTTGATCCTTTGCAGGTATCTACCTGTAAGACACATCTTACCATAAAGAATTTAGCAACACAGAAGTTGAGACTTCCCTGACAAAATGATATACTGAACTAACTACATTAATTTACAATCTCTCTATGGGCAGTCACAACATTATCATCTTTTTGAACCTCACATACACACGGCTGTCTTTACAGTGATATTCCAACTATCATTAGATGGTCTGGTTTTGCTTTTGGGAGCCGGGAAGTTAAGAAGAGGAGTAAGGAAAAGAAACAAACAAAAAAGTAAAACCTTCATAATTGTGAAATGAATTTTCTTTCCATCACCACTCTGTCCATTTCATTGTTTCTCTTTTATGTATTAGGATGTAACCTGGCATAGTCCTGTAATTCACTCTAACTTTTTTTTTTTTAGTCCATGCTTCAAAGTGAATTGGCAAAACAATGCCCCAGAAACACCAGTGGGATTCACAATTCTTTCTGTGTAATAGGAAGCTTTTAGAAATGTTTATTACCTCATAGAATGCCCTTAAGAAGGGAAATCAAGTGCAGGGTATTTTCCACCAAAGCATGTTTCAGCAACATATCGTATAATCAGTTCCAAATTAATCTTAATATGATGGAGAAGAGAGTCAGAAAAAAGTCTGTATTAACCTTTTGCACCAGAGTAGAGAACACACCAGTACATTGCTGGTCAGCAGGCACGATCTGAGGTTAGAGATTGTCACCACCTGAAGGGAGCATGCAATGAATGTCACTGCAGGAGAGGGAGCTGACACACCCGTGTCACCTGCAGGCTCTAGCTCACAAAAGACACACCACAAGCCATGTGCCCTACAAGCCTTGACAAGGTCAGTTGGGATCCTGGGTCCAGTTT
This sequence comes from Rhipidura dahli, assembly GCA_013399225.1. NCBI lineage: Eukaryota > Metazoa > Chordata > Aves > Passeriformes > Rhipiduridae > Rhipidura > Rhipidura dahli. Next base: position 1,524,897 of record VXAC01003337.1, on the reverse strand, counting down.
CCAGCACAGCCTGTCAAGAAAGACAGCAGCCACCAACTGGAGGGCATTTGGAATGAAGAAAAGGATTGTGAAACAAAGTGCCCAAGAGATGTTACCTGCCCACACATAAAAGAACTGCTACAAAAAGGAGCCGAATAAACTGCTCGTGCTCACACAGACACAGGAGAAATCAAGGAGTTGATACTACAGAATAGATTTTAGAAAATCTCATTTTCCTTAAATTTCTTTCTGATGGAGGGTTCTTCTGACAGATGAAATGGCAAAATAAAGCCCCCCTTACCCCAGAACCCCAGGAATTAATTTATAATTTGCGGGTCAGCAGGCCAGCATCAGTAGAAAGAGGGTGAGGTGGTACAACTTCTGTAACTACACCTTTGAACAAATGTTGTTGACAAACAGGGAGAGAACGTCATCTATCCTTAAACAGCACTTAATTGGCACCTACTGCAATGGTTTGTTGCTTAAATACCACTTACTCATATATTGAAGTAAATTGAAGTTCCCTTTAATAATGTAACAGATACATCAGTTTCACATTTAAGAAACATGTCCCTATATAATAAGATTTCCTATTACATACTAGATATAATTTAATAATTGCATCATGTAAAATTAATCTGATAACCTATTACATGCTTACCCAATATCTACATATTCTCTATGCTTTTCTTGCAATTTTCTTCTTTTAAAGATCAGAATATTTTTAACCTGCCACTTCTTTATCAAACCAAACAGTTAAAAGAATTTCAATACACACTTCACATTGTATATACTTACGTCATAAATAGTGACTGCTGTGTCTTCTAAATTGTATTCCAAATACCCAACTTAGATCTTATAAAAGCTCCTGCCATTTCAGCTTTAGAGGGATGTCACCAGTCTTGACAGCTGACTGAGTTGGATCTCTGGCTACTGCTAGATGATTATATAAATTGTGCTAAATATAACTTTATCCATTATTCTAAAATCATTAAGGTGCAGGAATTCTTTCTGACATACCCTTTACTAATTTTTCCACTGGTCTTGGATTCATGGTTTGAGAAAGCAAAGAAATATACTGGGAGATATCCTTCCTCATGATCTTCTGATACATGAGGGAAAACTGAACATCATTTACATTTATAGTAGATAGTTAATTTGCTACAGAGCACTATTATAGTCAACTTATAACTTAAAATATTCAAAAAGGTATCAGAGAATCTTTTAATATGTCCTGTTTTATTTACATAGGACAAATTCTACAAGATTTTGCTTTGGCTGATTTGGAGATGCATGTCTGCAAGGTAATACAGCTTCTTACTACTTCATATAAACCTAATAGTTCAGAGAAAACCTACCAGTTCCTATAAACAATGGACATACACTGCTATTTACAGCATTTCCCTAATTGTCACACAAGAACAGATATACTATGGAGACCTTAAGATATTTTGTTCATTCAACCTCAGGAAAAGAAAATCTCATAATGTTTCATTCCATAGAATTTGTAAGAACAAAGATTTTGTTATGATACATCTACTGTGATGACAGAGTGTGTTCTCTGCTGATAAAGGCAGGCAGATTGCCAGGATTATGTGTGCAGATTAACAAATGCAGATTCAAAATGTTCTTTTGTACTAGACTGGAGCAGCTGCTGCATTTTGGGGAGTACAAACTGTATTCCTTCAACAGTCAGTGTGGTTTGTCCCCTTGTTGCTGTGTGAATGTACTACACAGAGCTGGTAGTGAAGCTCTCCTTATGTTTACATGACAGACCCACACCTCCTGCTAAAAGCTGCTCACTATTTTCCATAATAGGAAGAAAGCAGTGCTCTTCAAGTCACTGCCTACTACATCCATGTAAGATTTTTAGCTTTGTGCTATCCAGTACAAGGGTATTAAGAAAGATTTCTCTTCCTTACCATAATTCAAACAAACTGATGAAAAAATTCCTTCTAGGTAGTCTGTAAAACAATTCACTGATACATCTTTTCCTAATAGCTCAGTTATTGTGCTCCAAAATATACTTAACCCAGCAGAAGTAACCTAAACATTTATTTAAATAAACCTTTCCACATATTTAAAGATAAAGTTCACAGCAGCAAACCAACAGCCAAAAGCTGAACTACACTACATAATAGCACTATTGAAACAGGAAGAAAATGTTCTTAAACTGTGTTTAACAAAATAGTCTTTCTTTCAAGGTTAATGAGAATACTTCCTGACCTTTTTAGAAAGCATTTTCTACATGGTATCTGGCATTCTTTATGGACTTAATTCATGACATATTTCTTTCATAATTTATTCCTCCTTTTAACTAGTTTTCCTTCTGTGCTTCAGGAGTGGATTTTGGTCTCTTCTCAGGTGGTTGTTTTGGGGTTAATTAAATCTACTCAATCACCCCCTTTTTCTCCACCTCTCCCTCCCCCCTCCCCCATCAGGTTAAAAGCAGCACAAGATGCAATAGTAACTAAGAACACAATCAGAAGCTCTTTGATTCAAAACTTGAGTTTGTTCAAGGCAGAAGAACACCAACTATTTTTCAAGGATGTGAACAAGATAAACAACAGACAATAATAACACATTGCATTATTTTCTCATGAGAGGCATGAGACGACTTTGGGAGGTACTAACTTCTCTTGAGGTTCATTTAATTTCCTGTCTTTATTCCAAACGCAGCAGTTTGATTTAGTAGATCTTGTATCTCAGTTGGAAGATGTATTGTAATATTCTCCCCTCATTTCAGTAAAAGATTTACATTAGAATTAGCATGACAAAATGTGCTGCTATTTGTAACCATATCCTACATTCAAATGGCAAGGGCCAATGTAAGGCCAGCTCTATATACATCTGTTTCCATCAAGGATTTTATGGCAGTTCTGAGAAGGTACTTTCAAGGCAATTCAAGCATCACTGTTTATTCAATAGCTCTGCATAACTGAAATCAACCCTACAAGAATTTTTAAAAAGAACAATCAGATTTAGCTACCTCCTAGGCAAGGATTCTTAGTAATACAAGTTTGAAATGCCAGCTACGGTGCTGGAACCCTAAGACCAGAACACTACATAGATTTTTGTATTGAAATTAAGGATGCTGGAATAAAAAAAAACCCAAAAAACCAAAACCCCAAAAAACCCAACTAAAATTAAAGCTAGAAAAATCATAGAAAGCCTTAGGGTTTTTCGCATTAGAGTTGCTGGAAAGGACCAGGAAAGCCTCCCTCCACTGTATTCTTTATAGACACAACTTTGGTGTCAGGAGCTTTGCTACCTTCCACATTCATTGCCACATTTGGTGCACAAGGTGAACAAGCAGCATTCCATGAAAACCCAAAGAATGTTGCAGAGGTCTTTGTGGTTATCTAAGTCTTCCACAAATTTCTGATACAGATATACAGAAGTACAGCAAACTCCACTATAACTCACACTGATAGCCTGTATGTTTTGCACTCACTAAATTCTAGACAAACATAATCTAAAAAACATCCCAAGACACTGCTTCTATTTACATGACACAGAAAAAAGGCATTTTCTACATACAAGAAAAACATAATTAAATACAAGCAAAACAAAATACCCAGGCTATGAGTCAACAAAAATTGCTTGAAAAAAAAGCTAAGAGGACATTAAGTTCTAAGTTAAAATGGTAAGTGCAGCATGAACTCTGTGGAGGACTGTAGCAGTTACCATGGCCCAGCTGTGAACTGGCACCTTGTGTGGGAGGGAGCCTGGTACAACATCACTGTGGCAAACGGGTGTTTGTGCAGTGCTGACTGAAGTGGGATGGTATATTTGACACAGTAGGTCCAGCAAAAATACTGGATCCCTGTTTTCAAGCAAATGAGAACCTTACAGGGAATATATGTGAAGAGATGAGACTAGAAAGGGAACAAAAAATAAGAAACCTCTGAACATGACATTATCCCAGCCCAAAACCACAGCAGACTGGTTCTACACAGCACATCAGACTCACTGAACTCAGGTTCTGTTTTACCACCATATTTGCTTATTATTTTAATCTTCTGTGAAACATACTGCTATCAAAGATGATTACATATCACAAGGCAGTTAGAATCTAGTGCTTTAACTAACAAATTACGGTATCTATGGGCTCAAGTCAAGTAACTGCAAATCCTTTTTATGTGTCTTCATCTAACAACTAATTTACAATAGCATGGAATGGAAACCTGTTGCATCACGCCTAAAACCAGAAAAAAAAATTCTTCAGGGCAGAAACCACATCTTACTTCTTTGTTCTGTGAACTGCTTAGTACACATTGTGTTGCTTTCCAGAGTTAGAGGAGCTGCACAGCCTGGAAGTGCAGAGGCTGTAGCATGTAGCTGCAAGTAACCAGGTGAGCTGCTGCATCCCTTCCTCAAGGAGAAACACACCACTGATGAAAGGCACTGTCATTTCCAATGAATGCAGTCTGCCAGGGAGACCAAAAGTCTGGACTGAAGGATGAGTTAACCACTTACTGTCTGTTATCTCATCCAGAGGGAGAGCCAGGTTCTGGCTGTGGGTACATACACACCTAGGATTATCAATCCCCCAGTCCTCCAGCCTTCCACAGGAGTTTCGCTGGCTGTGATTAACTTCCCAATTAGCTCTGCACAACAGAAAAGCCAAACTGGTGCAAAGGTCCCTGGACTTGCCTCTGCTCCCTCTTTAGGGTATTCACTTCAGTCAGCTCTGCTGTAGTCCTGGGAAATGAGTACCCCATGGCAAGTGGGCTACCATAGGTGTGATCCTTGAGCCCGACTTCCAGGTTATGTGCTCAAAAAAATTGCATCTGTGCTCCCTGAGATGCTTCCACATTGCAAACCACAAGAGCAGTAACTGGGAGAAACCCAGGCATTTGCCTCAAACGTGCACTCCTGATGACTACTACCCAGCTAATCCAGGCACACCTAATTGTACCTCAGTTGTGAATGTCCACATTCACCAACTGCTACATCAAAATTCTTGCCAGACTTCAACACAATAGACATCTTCAAGGAAGAAGGTAATTTGCAGCTAAACGGACAAACAACTTAGATGACAGCTCACTACTTTTAATATTTAAACCCCATACAAACAAATTATGTTCCAGAATTAGGAAAATAGCAATTTTTATTCCTACCAGCTATTACAGACTTATTGCTGGGGTTTTTCAGGAGCCTCTTATTCCCATTCCATCTTGGCTGAAAATTGTAGAATTTTATAAAGGATTTAGGAGTTACTTGATTAATGACAGTAATTATACATGGGTGTAAGTTTAAAGTATCTGCTCAGCTGGTTGACTTTCTGGCAACACTGTTTTTCTGAACTGAGACTTCAATTTTTTAACAAAAGTTATTCTTTTTGATTATATTTATACTTTTCCACTCTGACATATAAAAAATATTTGTATGGCATATTTTCTTGGATATAGTATTTACACACAGGGTATTCACTAACTTTTATCTAGTCACAAAATTTTATTTAAGAACTAAATATCTTAAAATGCCTTGCAAGTTAATAACTATTTTTGCAGTCAGCTGGGAACATTCTATCAATATACAATAATAAGCTTAGAAAATAGATTTTTCTGGTGCAAATTTGGTAACAGTCTGTAACATTACTGTATCTCTACAGCCCCTAACAACATTGATTTTAAACAGGTATTCAAGATTTGACATTATTACCCCTCAAGCTAGAAAATCAGATCGTTTTGGCCCTGTCACATTAGGGACAAAAGTCCACTGCTGGGGTGGTTATGCAATATCAGTTTCCCTGCAAAGTGAACTGAGATGCTGATTTTTTATTCCTTTCCCCACATGGTAGAAGTGCATTGCAGGGACTTGAGGGAAGGAAAGCATTTCTTAATTCCTCTCTGAATCTGTTTATTCTTCCCTGCACTTGAAGCAAATTGAAAGAGACCATATGAATACCAAGTGATCAGCCTGATTAAATATCCGAATCCTTGTAAAATGATTTGGCATGAAAAATAAATTATTCAGTTAATATAAAATTCTTGTCATAATGGAGAAACTTTTAGAAAAGTTTCCTCTGACTTATCCCGTAAAAATATATATGTTTTTAAAACAAAGAGAGACAAAGCTTATATGAGAAAAAATATGAAAAAATCCAAATTGTCTTCCTCTTTTGTATCTCACATTTGAAGGTTTAAATCAGTTTGGGTTATGAAGGAAATATGAAATTTAAAAAATAAATCAACATGGAAAAACAAAGTTAAGCTTGACTTGAACAGTGATCTGGGCATATTATAGCCGAAAGCATTAGAAAACTACTGCATCATTATCAGAACTGTGCTGAATTCTTAAGCTATTTCTGATTTCTATAGCAGGTCAAAATCTCACACTTCCATATGGGAGTGCCTGCTGAAGACAGCTTTTTTTTTTTTAATGCATTGGAACTTGCCAACTGACATAAATATCTTTGTGAAATTTTTTAAACTTAGCTTCCATAAACTTTTTAAAATAGTAGATATTTCCTTTTGTACAGAAGTATAATTTCCAGGAGAAAAATTCTCTGGTTCTTGGTTCAACACTTTCAATTCCAAGCTCTAGACTATTTCTGCACTGTTTGAAGTCTAGCACAGTAGAGCTGAGACAATATCAATTTCAACCAGAAGAGAAATAACATGGTATTTGGTTCTTTTGCCCCCCTACCAAAATTAAAGACAACAGGATGATCCCGTCAAACACAGAGTTAACAAAAATAAACATAGAATTAAGTTTCAATACCTTGCAATACACAGAGAAATTGAGGTACCACTGAATAACCCAGCTTTTGGTTTCAACAGAAATGGAGAGGTGAACAAACCAAACATGAGAAAGACTAAAAGAATTAATCAGGCCACACAGGTGAAGCTTCAACAGAAGCCTTTGCTCCCATGGGTTAATTTCACAAGTGCCTCTTTCCTACCCCATCCCACCAGGGAAAACTGATTTGTATTCATACGTACACCTATGAACGTACACACACAGAGAAATACATGAACACAGCACTGGCAGCCTCTCAAATTAGATACTAATGCAGCCAGGTCAGTCATGACTAACAAGCAAAGTGCCATCTATCCCGACTCCAGCACAAAGCAGCACATCCATTTGCTACACTTTTCAAGAACTTAAATATGTAAGGTGCTTCCTAAAAAAGTTCAGCCTAAGAAAGAGAGAAGACCAAAATGCCTGTTTTACTAAATAGTCGCATGTGAAGTAAGTCAGCAATTAATCCTCACAGACGTCACTGTACAAACATCCAGTCCAAAGAATTCCAAGTCTGTTGGCCATAGCTACACACATTACAGTAACATGTGTAAAATGAAAACATTCCATACTCAAACCTCTTTCCATAGTTCCATTTTACATTATAACACACCCCTTTTCATCTAGAGAAAGTACAGCACCTCTGAGAAGATTACAAGAATCCTCTAACAAACACCAACATCTTTCCCCTATTCCTGGGGAAGACAGGCTATCAAAGGGAAAGACAACCATACTATTAAATTACTCAGAATTACATTTTACATGGGTTTAACACAATCTGGTCTACTAGAGGAACATATGTGTTAATTACATATGAAAACTTTCTGTTCTACATAATTGAAAAAGCAAAATTATTCCATGCTCTAAAACAGGATATACATTTAAATTTGTAAGACTTGTAGAAACTGTGACATATGGAATAATAGGAAAAGGTACTGGAAGATATCAAGAGAAAAGACTGTCAATACTGCAGCAGCCAGATTTGAAGCTCTCTGCCAACTTTACTAATAGTATAATAAAGAAAAGGGTTGAGGCTTTCCAATTAAAATCTAATGCTGCTGCTATGAGCTTGAGTAGGAACGAGAGCATGGTGTGACAAAGTAAAACTCTTGGGTTCAGGATGTTAGTACTGAGCCTACAGTTCCACAGCCCCTTCTTTGCCAGCAGCAGTTTTGGACAAGGCTGTGTTTCTGCCCAAGCCAGTGGTGTTCTCTGTCCTTGTCACAGCCCAGCTACCTGTCAAGTGACAACAGCAACAGTGCACCCATCTGTTACTGGTGCTGGAGTGGGGAGCAGTGCCCCGGGCCAGCCAGAACCTGATGGTGTCAACTGTTACGATGTTCATGAGTCAATGAACATCTGCTGACTATACCTAAACAACACAGCAAGGAAACACACAAATAGCCCCACAAGCACGGGGCAAATAAAAAAAAAGACTTTTGAAATGCATTTTGTTACTAAAACAAAGATCAGCAAACCAAACTAGGTAATACTGACACATTTTTTTTTCAACTGACAACTCTGGGAAAAGATGACTCTTACCACTAACTCTAGACAGGGATCAAATTAAAAGAATCAAATGGGGAAACCAAAGGCTCATGAATGCAAGTCAGTAACCTTATTTTCCTTCAGAGGCAAGAATAAAATGAAGTTCTGTAAAACATAAACAGTCAGGAGACTTGTTTGTTAAATGCTTTGACTTCTGTGAACATTAACAACACTCCTAAACCACCCACAAATACTGCATGTGACCTGCAAATTTTGCATCACTTAAGAACATAGAATTATTTAGATTGGAAAAGACCTCCAAGATCACCACAGCTATATTAATTCCCACACACCTTCATTCTGGCAGCAGCTACAGGTCACTGACCACAAATACTTTGTTTACTTCATTTATTCTCCTCTTTAATATTAAGTATTAAATATAAATATAAAAAGGTGAACTTTTAAAATATTTCACTTTAAACATATTAGCATCTTATTCTATCATACTGCCATTTGCTAAACAAACATATGTAGACATCCTTTTTACAGTTAATTTTTTATAACTCAGCCTCAAACAAAGAAGAAAAGCCATGACTTAAGAGCTTACTAATAGAATCATTCATCAGTTGAACTAATGTTTTAATTAGCAGTTGTATAAAGCAAAGACATATTATTAAAAGTCTCCATGAAAAAATACCATTGTTGCATGTTTTACATTGACTTAATGTGCAACAGGTGACTATTCAATGCTATTAGGTTAAATTGCCTACTACCAAAACCTTTTTTTTTCAAGCTTTTAACCAAAGATTTCTGCCCAAAAAAAATGTTTTCAAACTTTTCTAACACAGAAACATTCACTCACAGTCAGTGCTGTAAAACTGAAATCAAAATGATCATATTGTCACTGCTATATTTAAAAATGTAACATTTGAACTAATTAGGCAGATGGGTGTATTCTAGCATTAATACAGAAGAAATATACCTGCACAGACAGCTGATGAGAAGAAAAAACAAAAAAACCCCAAAACAATTATAAACTTCCCAGTAATGAATTCTATTGAACTCTTGACAAAAATACTTCAACATAATGATGCATTTTAAAAGACAGATCTGTAGGTATTGGGAGCACACAGACAGAGAGAAGAGACGTAACACGCAAGCTCTGAACACTCACCATCTGAATTGGTTTTTTGTGAAGATCTCGTTCAGTTACCAACTTCTCTTGGTCAGTGACATAAAGGCCTTTTTGTGCCAGGGCTTGTATAACAGCATCATGACCTAGAAGTGGTTTTGCAGCATCACTCTTGAGAATAAGGCTCCCAGCACGACAGTAGAGCTCGGCAGACAGCAGCAAGTTAACAACAGGTGGTTTAATGTGCTCTTGGTCATATTGGTCTGTGTAAAACGGCTCTCGTAGTTCTTCTGGAACATTTTCTACAAAATAAAAAAAAAAGCACAAGTCAGTATCAGAAAGGACAGTTGGAGTACCAGGGGATTTTTAAAAAACTATATATGAACTCAAAATTATGTTCAAGAAAGCATAATCAAAGGGAGGCCAGTCTCCACCGGCAATTATATTATAAAATACTGGGAAAAATTTAATACAAAGGTAATATTTGAACTATAAATAGAAACTTAAGAACAATTCCAAGTGTCTCACACTACAAAGGCCACAACAGAAGACCAACCTGTGGTTTCACAGCATCATTACATTAAAATTTCTTGGCTTCTCCAAATACATGCCCAAACATTCTCATTTCCTCTGGCGTAACATTATATAGGTCAGACATATAAAGGCAGAACAACACCCTTTTAAACACAAACCCTGGACTCTATTACAATAACAAAATGGAACTGAAACATTATGTTTCAGCACAGAATAATTCAAGACAAAAAGCAGCCTTCTAGTTTCCACATATGCAGGAGCATTTTGATTATTATACTGTCTATTTCAAAGGTCATACATCACAGAATGCTGACAGTCCAGCAGTTAAGCATAAATATATGGGCTTTTAACTGAAATTAGAAGAACAGAGAAAGAAGAAAAAATACTGAGTTCTTATTGGCCTAGTTGTATTACTGACTTCCCTTAAAATTGTGGTTTTCCTCCTTTTTCAGTGAGCTGGCTTAGCACCCACAGAAAGCTACGCAAGATTTTGTCCAATTTATGCTGAGATTTTACCTCCTAAATTAGCATTCCAGGACAATCCAACAGTTTTTTCAAATACTGTAGATAACACAATACAGGGAGACTATATTTATAATTGTCTACCACAAAAGTAATAATTATAAATTAATTAAATATAGTACAAGATCAAATTAAATCATGAGTCAAGTGGAAAATAACTCTCTGATTTTCAGGCATAGACACTGCAAGATACTCCATTTTCCTGCTGGAAGAATTTCATTCTCTATTGTTGTAAAATTAGTTAAGCCAACAACATTTATGGGATAAAGAGCATGTGATTCTTTTCCCAAGTCCAAATGGAAAAAGCCTGTTTAATTGCTAGCAGAAAAGCTAAGTGCGTAGGAAAGCAGTAATGCAACTCTTAAGTTCCTATTCCCTTTGCCTTCAGCTGGATAAATGGCTAAACAGACAAGGTTTGAATCAGTCTGGAGTAAACAGCCCAGTAAGGGTGGAGCAGGAGAAGAGAGAGAAAAAACAGAACATGCCATCACAAGATAATGACAGATTATCTTCTTCCTCATACATATTCTATTGCAGTTCATGTGCTTCCATGATGGGCTTTGGAAGGTGCCAGCTGCCTTCTAGCTGTGAAAGAATATATGCTTTATAGAGTGCAAAAAGTGAAAGAAATATTAACACATGCTTTAAATGCCAGAAGGATGGTAGGAAAGGGTAAGCTATTGCTGCTTCTTTTGCCAATTCAGAGTATCAAGTGAAAGAGAGGTATAGTTTGTAATTTGCTTAAAGCATGAGCCTACATTTGGCAAGAAAACTGACAGCTCTGCTTAGGAATACAGATCAAAATATACCATCAGCACAACTATTCTGCCCTTTAAAACACAAATCTAATGCCTAACAGCCCTATTTTTTTTACAAGATGATAATAAAACTGTTAACAAAAATATCTCCCAGTGTCAGGAGATGACATTTCCGTCTTCCTGAATTCACCTACTGACTAAAGGATCTAGAGTCATCCAGTCCAAAACAAGCATTTCTAATTGAGGATCTCAGAGCTGCTAGATACCTGCTTCCCCAGGTATTGTTTTCATCTATCTCAAGTCTATTTGACCTTCTTTCTTTTCCCTGTTTTTATGGCATGATGACTTTCGTCTTGTCTTTTACACCCCTGTTATACCTTTTTACAACTTCTGTATTCTTGGTGCTTTTTGCCTACATTCTTGGACTTGTTTGTCAAGCTGGGAGACGGAACATTTTAGAAGCTTTGTAGTCAGGGATGAGTGTGCCCAGAGCCCAAGGTGCTCTCCAGAACACATTTTGTAAACTGAGATAGAACCATCCAGGAGAAGGTTCCTTGGGGAGAGGGGTCTCATTTGAGCCTCTCATTGGGGAATTTTGGATAGATGTGCTCATTAGTAACACCTACAATGTCAGACCAGATCTTTGGTGGGTGTGCATTGTGGGGTGCATGGAGGGGCATTCGACCTGGATGTAATGCACTTAAGGATCCTTAAAATAACTACCAAGGTAAAATCCATTTTTCCCTTCTAACCATGTTTGACTCTGGATTTTAAGACCAGGAAAAGGCATCAGTTGGTCCACACATTGTCTATTTAAATATTAAGCTTGGTATTTCTGAAGTCCCTAAGGATCCATTTCCACTTCAGTATCAGAAACTCAATTCTCATCAGGACTTTATTCCCTCCAACTCCAAATGCCAATTCTTAAAGCATCTTTATGCTATTTCTTCAAGCTAGAGAGGATTAGAAAACATTTTTTTGTAAATATCTCACAATGTTCAGGCAGCAGATTTTGCTGTGGAAAAAACAGAAAAAAAACCCACAACAAAAACCCAAATTACCCAACCAAATGAAAACCCAAACCAAAATCCACACATCCGTGTTTTAAGGAGATGAGAATTCAAATGGGGATGGAAGGAAACAGGGAGGAACAGATAAAGGCATTTGTAATTTCTTAGAAGACCTAAAAAAGCCTCATTTCCATATGAAAAAAACAAAACTCTTGAGGCAGGAATACTTAGCTACACACAAACAGAAGTCACATACTCTGTGGTTCAGATTCACTGAAGACAATGACAGATTTCAAGTCTAAAAATTTGAGCCAAAAGAGAAAACTCAAGACAGTAAATAACGAACCCGATGCCTGTTAATATTCATCTTCTGTATCACTGAAGCACATCCTAAAGTGACAAGATGCAGTAAATGCATTTATCATGAATGACATCCACTGCTGGGATTTAGTAATTAAGAACTCAGTACAGTTAAAAAAATTTTTTTAAATTAACACTATGACTAACAAAGGCAAATAGAATTGTTTATAAAGCTTAGTTCAGCTTCTGAAAAGAGAGAAAAAGACAAAATTACATGTAAGCCATTTCTTTTACTTCATTGGTGTGCACAAAAATAAATCCAGAAAAGAAACTCATTGGTCTTGGTAAAAATAAAACCAGAGAAGAAATGTATTAGAAAAATAGAATACAGAAACTAAGGGCTAGGAAGAGAAGCTGTGTCTGAATGTATAAAAAGTGTGAAAGCATACAAACAAGGAATCTCTGGTGCAACAAGATCAGAATTCTTTACAAAAGTTCCTGTCAGAGTTCCCTCTGCACAGGCAGAAACATGGCACTTTCCCCCGCTTCATAACATATATTGAACTGTTTGATACCAGAATAGCTCTTGATAGAAGATTCAAACTGTGTTCTCATGTTAGAGTTTAAAAAGAAAACAAAAACCCCCCCATACAGATAGGTTAACAGACAGAGAAAACGCAGAGTAAAAGTCCTTCCAGAATTCCAGAGGTGCTGCCTCTGGAGTCCTGTGGCAGGGAGTTTCAAGGCTACATCCAATTCCCAGCAGATTACCAGAACTATCAGTAGGGTCAAAAGCCTTTATTAACAATTCTGTCAGGACTAGAGATTGTTAAACAGGCTCTGTTCAGCAGAGAAGAATGCTAACACTAATCCCCAATATGTGCATTTTACCAGTCCTTCTTTTGCCCAGCTGACATGAGGATCTTTCAAGATTAAACTCAGAGGTAAATGACACGTGTTAAAAGAAATACCTTGTGGCACATATTGCCATGAAGTACCATCTGACCTTGAAATCTGTATTAGAGGGGTATCCTGAGGACACTGAGTCCCTAGTTGAACACATAAAATGCAGGTGAGACCGGGATAGTGGGTGCAGTGCTGGAGAGAAGGTGGAAGATCTACCTGCACTCTTCCAGCAACAACAGGTTTTAGAAACATGGGCTTGGATAAAAGGCAGTGGTCACAGGCTGATGCAAGGAAAATGTTCTTCAAGTGAGACCACCAGAGTACAGGCACAGGTTGCCTGGGGACCCAGCTGTGAAACCATCCACATGGACTTTCAAAACTGTGGACAAGTCCCTGAGAAACCTCTTCTAACTTGAGGAACCTCTTCTTCCTGGAGAAGGACACTAAACTAGATGATCACCCTATTTTTTTGCTAGAATTCTGAACAGGACCACAAATTTTAATTTTGAAAATAATACTGACATATTGAATTTTGTAAATACTGTACTATGAAGAGAATAAATGAAGCTAATGGGCAAGTTCAACACACAGAGAAAGGAAAAAAACTGAAATAATACTACACTAGCCCAAAACTGTAACTCAAATTTAGTAATCAGGCTAACTTCAAAAAAGTAATCAACACATCTTCAGGTAATTTTTCATAAATAATCAAGGAATCAAGAGTCCTGCAGATGCTCCTTTTAGAAAAGAAAAAATAAATTAAAAATTAAAGGGCTTATTCAAAGCTTTAAAGCAAACACAGGATTATTATTACTCCCTGTTGTGGTTTAACCCCAGCCCCAACTAAGTGGCCCAGCTTCTTGTTCTTTACCCCCCTCTCCCTGGTGGGATGGGAGGGTAGGGAGGAGAGCTGGAAAAAGTTAAATCCTGCAGGATGAGATAAAAGCAGTTTAATAATTGAAATAAAGTAAAACATTCTAACAATAATAACAAAGAAAGGAAAGAAGAGAGAGAGCCCATTCCCAAGCAGCGATCAGCCCCTCTGGCCAACTCCCCCAGTTCATCCTGAGCCCAGCAGCCATGGCTCGCAGCAGCCCCGGGGCCAGCTCAGCTCAGCTGTCCTGGCCACGCTCCCCCACAGCTCCTCCTGCACCTCCTCGCTGGCACGAGGCTCTGACAAGTCCTTGACTTAGAGAAAGCACCACTGAGCCACAAGTGAAACACCAGTGTGTTATCAGCAGTGCTCTCACACTGAATCCAAAACACAGCTCTGCACCAGTTACCAGGAAGAAAATGGTATTCCAGACAAAACCAGAACACTCCCCCCTGTGAGACAGAAATGCAACTTAATTTTCCATTTAAACAGACCATTTTAAAGGGAAGAAATGGTCTAAAAATAATTCCTGCATACCACTACTGAATTTACTTTTAAAAGTTGCTTTATAAGAAAACCTCTCTGCTCAGATAAATACGAATTACTCCTTGAAGACAGTATCTATTCCTCCTTTGGAAAAAATTACTTGTATTAGTGTGAAAAGTCTACACTTTCTTTAAAAACAAATTGCTTTTTTTATAAATTTCCCATGCTTCCACACAGGTGAATACAATCCTTTACACAGCTCTTGAGTTTTTCAAGTTTATATCAGGGAACAATTTCAGACTTATGAATGTTTGCCTTAAGAATGTCCAAAAGCTTAGAAGTCTTTGTCAACAAGGTCTCCATGTTGTTTGTTTGTTTTGGGGTTTTTTAATTCCTGAGGATAATATAAACAAGTTAAAATATTTTACCATGGGCTTTCTAATTAAAAGACGGGAGCCACAAGGCCCCATTAAGCCTCAGCCTAGAAAACTTCCTCTCTATAGGTTACTGACATCAATGCACAAAGACAGTAAGAAGAAAAAATTATTTGTAGAAGACTGAGATTTAATACAGAATTATTTAATGAAAATTCTAATATCTCTAACCACTTGCTAGTCCAAACTAGTAAATGACTGTATGTCAAATCTTAATGGACTTGGCAGTTTTCTGCAGGTCAGCAAAGCTATGCTTTTGCCATGAAGTAACCACTTTAAGTTACCTCATTCAGACTCCCACTTGCCAAGAAGGATTCTGGTGGCACATTTACAATCTGGGCACAAGACAGCAGAGCCTGCACAGAAGTCAAGAGTCCAAGAACTGAAAACAGGTCAGAGAAGACAGAATCATATTATTTAACTTCTCATGAATTTTTGTATTGGACTCAATGGAAGAGAGAGAAATTTCAATTTATTATTTTGGAGACACTATCAAGAAACAAGACTTTTAATCAGGAAGTGGAAAACAAAATGAGAGAGTAGAGATTACAAACTAATTTTTACTTTTTGGTTTGTTGAATCAGTCTGCCACTTCCACTGTTCTTGGCTAGCAGGCTGTAATGTACTTCTGTCAAGAGACAAGTATCTGAAAGGCCAATCTCTATAAATTTATGGCACTCTCAATTTCAGTATAGCCACTCTTAACTTTGTCCACCTTGCTAAGCTGAACTTGAGAGATTCTTGAATTTACAATTCTTGAATCACAGAAGTACTATGAATAAACAGATCCTCCCCCCTGCCTCTAGATTCCACAAAAATAGACCATTATCCACTGCTTTAACAGCTGTTCTGCACTTAAAAGGGATTCCTCATTCAAAAAAGAAACAAACAACAAAAAAACCCCCAAACCAAACAAAAACCAACCCTAAAACAAACAAACAAACAAAAAACCAACCAAAACCCAAAAACAAACAAATCAACCAAACAAGCCCCAGAGCATTTAAGGAAAAAACACAGACTCTACTTTCATAGTCTAAACAGGCTTTAGTTGTTCTTTGAACACTGAAAATCATGTAAGAAATGCTCTATTAATTGTAACAGTAATTGTCTATGCCATCCAATATTCTGTCTTCAGCAGCACAACAGGAAGTGCTCGTTACAAAACCTACAGAATGTATCTGGTACTGGCATTTCTCATTAAAATGCGAAGATTAGCATCTAATTTACTAAAACCTGTGTATTGATTCAGGTTTTAATAAATAAAAGAATGACTTAGGATTGACCCTGGCAATTAGGGGATCAATTTTCATTAACATATATGTCTTCAGAACTTATTTTTGGGAGAGGCAAGTTATGAGAAATGTAAAGATAATAGTATAATTATAATCCTATCTTACCCAGCTAGCACCTTGATGACTATTATAGACAAGTTATGATTTAAATAGCCTATGGAGTATGGAAAAACTCTTCCAGAAATTTAGAGATAAACATTTCTTGAACTATTACTAGGCTTTATTAAGCCAAAGAAAACTTTTTGCCAGTCATAAATAGATAGATGTGAATGGACACATCTTCTTTGGTGTCTGGCTTACAGGTTCTTTTAGTGTAAGACTGCTTTTAACTGAATAAAAGAAAACATATAGGGAACATTTAGAACTATACAAATCTTACATTTGGCAAATAGATTTCAAACACTACATTTCAACTCCATAGCAGAAATGTTTCTTACTAGCACCTGATCCAGTAATAATGTATTATCCAATTATTCAAAATAAAAAGGAAGGGGGAGGAGGAAGAACTCACACTACTTTTCTTATGAAGTCTTGAGAGTTTTTCACTTCTATCCTCATTTTCCAGAATGATCACCAAAATAATCATTCCGAGTGCTCAGTTTAGCACAGTAAGTAGTTAAAAGTTACTAATTTCAGGAGTGTAATTGTATCCAGTTGTGCTCATTAAAATCCACCAGCTAGCTGTAGAATGGAAATTACATAACATCTCATATTGATAAAGTGATACATTCCTGATCAACAGCATACAAATAGTCTTCAAGTTTGAATAAGCCACCTTTAAACATGGAGTCACTAAAGTAACCCAACAGATTACCCTAAATCATAGGGTGAAGAGGAAAATTAAACTGTATCTGCAGTCGTAATTGCAATGGTATTACAAAAATAGGAAGAGAAACCAGGTATAGGGAGAAATCTATTTCATCTCATCACCTGAAACTGGTTAGCATTTGGCTACAGTCTCTTTGTCAGATCTATTACGTTCTGCAGACAAGCACTTACAGCTGAAAAGGCAAAAAGGCCCCAAACAGGCTCAATGGCAAGGAGTCACCGAAAGAACAGATTCTGTACCCCAAAGGAGGTCCATCCTGTACTGCCAAACCTGCAGCTGTCACCTTCCTGCACATTTGTACACACAGCCTACAACTTCTGCTAAACCTAACAGATCCAGAAGCTCATACAATTTAATGTGTTTACTTTAATAAAAGTGACCTACAGTCAAACTATGTCACAAGTGTGTTCTACAGAAAGGAGTGATACAACCACCTTCCAAGTAAAACATCTCAGTAGATGATTTGTCTAATGCACTGCTTTTAGTAGGACTGACTGAAGTATCAATTTGTCAGCAACTATTTTAGAGAGCTGATGGAATCTATAAAAAAGAATTCTCACAAGAATCTCAAACATTTGTTTTTGGACTCCAAACTCTTCTATGAGGTTTTGCTACTGCCAGACTGAATAAAAGTGAAGAAATTAGGTCTTCTAGAAAAAGATTAGAATGTCTGGCCTGCAACACCCAACATAACAGATGAGAGTATTTAGCTACAACTTGTTTCTGTCAGATACACAGTGTTCATTTCCTCCCTTCATGGTTCTACTGGCAACATGTACTGCAAAGAGCAGTAAGTAGCCACACATGAATTCTGAAAACATTAATCATCAGGAAAACGCTATTTTTAAGTTTCTTGGGTAATATTTAGTTGCAGATGATGCAATTTGTAATCTACTGCTTCAAACACCTATAAAGAATACATTTAATGTTAAAAAGTATATGGACTATTTTATTTTGACTTCAGAAAACACAACAATGTTTAGGACAATCGCTCAGACTTGTGCAGCTTCTATTTAGCTTTTCATTTATGCCTGTCAAAAAAAAAAAGGTCTTATGCTAACCAGTGAAGTTATTCTACTGTAGCAGAATAATACGTTGCAGGGATAGTAAAGCAGCAACAGATTTAACCTGACTTTAAAACTGTTTGCATAATTTTCTGAGAATCATACACAGAGATATTCTCAATTTAGTAACTAAAAATTGGATGAAAAGCTGTGCACAAAACCATTTTCCAAGAGAACTCAGACATCCCTTACCAAATGGAAGAACTTGTACTTCCAGGTTCAAGAATTCATATTTCTTCAGACTAGACAAGGTTGTAGAGAAGAGATTCCAAGGAACAAAAGGATTGAAAGCACTTTGGAGGACAAAATTATAATTCAAGATAATTTTGATAAGTGGAAGAAGTGGTTTGAAAATAGGATGTAGTTATGTAAGTATAGCTGCAAAGCTGGAACCTACAACAGTACAATTACAAGATGGGAACAACTGAGTAGGCAGCAGTTCTGCAGAGAAAGATACGGAGCTACAGTGAATCACGGACTGCATGAGTCAACAATTCTAGGCTGATGCAGAAATGGCAAACATCATATTTTAGTGAATAAATCAGAGTATTATAGGTTGGAAATATGAAGTAATTTTTCAAATTTACCTTGTACTGGTAATGGTTTAGCTGGACCATTAGATCTAGATTTAAGTACAGAGCTCATGCAAACCAACCACAGGAAAAAACTACATGAAAAACCAACCAACCAAAAAAAAAAAAAACCCAAACCAACCCTTAATAAACACAGAGAGCAAAAAAGTTTGACTTACAAAAAAGAAATAAAAATCTGCTTTGTCTAAACAATATAACAGCCATTGCTTTTATTATTTGAAAGGTGTTATAAAAAGGTAAGGTGCCCACCATTCTCACAAGCACCAGGAAGAGGGTAAGTAATGGCTTAACAATGTAGCAACAGACATCAAGATTTTGTTTAAACATCTAAAGATAAATAAGGTCCAAAGTGACTATCAGACATACTGTGGAATCTCTACAATTAGAGATTTTCAAAGAAACAACTGTCAGGAAGGATGTATATTTAGCTCAGCCTGTCTTTAGGATGGCGGATGGATAACAAATTTTTCACACACACTTTCTATTACTATAGCAGACTGAGAAGGCAAAACCTTCACATTCCAAAATAATCAAATCCACTTCTGTTGCTTTAGAAATAAAAAGGGCACAGAGTACCACAACATTAAGTCATTTTTCGACTTATCCCTATGAAGTAAATCCCATTACACTTTGAAGTTGAAGGCTATAGTGTCTATACAGTTCATTCAGTTCCCTGGGAAGATATTTTTCTATACTGAAATGGCTAACTGCTGGCATTGGGAGACAAGGCTGAAATTAAGTATTTGCAGATTTAATTTCTAAGGTCAAACATTCCCCCTTTTTATACTTCACTCTTGTTAATTTTCCCCCTTTCAGTTACTGCAAGTTGTGTCACTAAAACAATTTGGTTATTACAAAACATTTAATCTGACATGTCCTAACACTGATACTTTGTCTTGCAGCAAAACACCGAGGCACAGAATCCTACACACCCTCAACACTTAAATACGAATTCCTTCTTTAATTAGTTTTTTAAAAACAATTCTTCATACGAGATGCCTTCAATATGACTGTTAATACATTCTTACTCTCATATGACACCTCACTAATAGGACAACTTCTTTTGACCTGCCTCTGTTCTGGGCCAAGCTCTATACTTGCAGTTTCACCAAGAACAATAGCAACAATTTGTCTCTTGGTTTTTGGACATAGGTATCAAGGAAACACCAAAAGCCACTACTAATGTTAATGAACACTACCTATTTCAAAGTCTTTTTGTAAGAGTAAATTCACAACATGTAGCCAAGCTGTATCTACAGTTCTGACTGTACTGAAATACGCTTTTAAGACTGTAAAAGCCATCCACTGAAAGATGTATCCCTTTGATACATAAAGATTTCTATTTCTTTCATGGATACATGATTGTAGCAACCTATGCTTTTCATTAATCAAAGTGAACTGCATTGTTTCACAGAGGGCAGGGAAAAACCCTTCCCTTCCCCTGCACACTTAGGGATCTTCGACACTTCAAGCATAAAAAACGAAATAAAATGTGGCATCCTTAAACACTCTAATCATCCTTTGTATTTCCTCTGTAAAAATGTATACAGCAATAGTTAGAAGACATGACTGAGGCTGTGATCTACTCCCAAGAACTAAAATAACTTAACAAACCCAAACTTCCTTCCTTTTTGGAAAAGGTGAAGGTCAGTTCTTCTGTTTCACTTCAAGTATAAAAGAAACATTTGTACTGCAAGTCCTGTATACTGTTTTTCCCTACCTCAGCCACAAACTCTTCTTTGAAGTTTCTATTTATATTAACCTAGTGGAAGAAGTGGGACCAGAAACACTACCAAAGTGTGTGCTTACCTCTCTTCCTACTCTAACACTACTTGCACTGCTTAGAGAGCAGATGGAGCAATTATCCCCTCTAATCATGTTCCATTCGAGCATCTCAGAACAGCCCCAGAAATGAAGAGAAAGAGTAAAGGAATTTGTTTTGGATCACACTTTCTATAGAAAGAAGCAGACAAGTACCCTGCAAATGGCTTTACACATCCAATAGAAACTCAACCAGTATAAACCAAGACATTTCAACCGCAGGTTGAGAATCTGGCAAACTCCAGTAGAAAAAAGTTTTCAGGTCAGAAAGCTGGGTTATACAATTGCACAAGCATTGTACACTCAGAATCTCATGAGTAGATCCTATAGAACCAAGTTATCTAAAAATATAATGATCTCTGAAAATGTTGAATTGAGTACTTCCAAGAATTTTCTCCACTATTTTACCTCTCATATCTTCATAGCTAATAAAGGCATATATCAAAATATTACTAGTCCAGGTTTCACAAAGAGAAGTAGAGTTTATCGACAAATCTTTATTTTATATGGAAACAGTATTTTGATCTTTTCTTTCTTTTTGAAGTGATGCACTCCCTGAAATTTCACTAGATTCAAGCACTAGATTTAAAAGCGGGTTTTTGGAAGCATCATGTCATATTATATCATGAGTTCCCAGAAGCACCATAAAGACATGCCTTTAACCCTGGCTAAATACATAATAGCACCCTGGCCCTAAATGTAAAAGGTGCAAAATTCCATAAGGAGGACCCTTTTCCTGTTATTTTACAAAAAACAGAGGCAAAAGTAATGATTGTTGATATCTACCTCACCTTTCAAAAAACCACATTATTTTTAATCCACAGAAAATTAAATGATTACTAAACTAGAGCTATACTGAAACCAAAAAACAACAAGCAAATAACCCCAACTCCCCCCACCCAAAAAACAAAAAAAACCCAAACCCCAAAAAACCACAAAAACAAACAAATAAACAAAAAAACCCCAGCTTGGCAAATTTTCAAAACGCTTCCCTCAGAAGACCTCTGCAAGTCTGGTATTCCTCAAGGCCCAATAATATTTCAGGCACAGAATAATAGGTCTGGTATTCCTCAAGGTCCAAGGTTTTCAACGACAGAGCGCTGATGCCTTTTGGAGGCATTACAAATCGATTCCATTTACACTTACAGACAAGGAGAGCCTTCTGTATTGTGCAGGCCAAAATCCGGCATTAAATGCTCTTTTTTTCTGAAACCCTTCTTATTGCTAAACCACTCAAATGGCTACAGGCTACTGTCGCACATGTCAAAACTAAGAGCAAGCACCTATTTCCATTGCTCGTCCCCAATTCAGCTCCTAAGCAATATCAGGAAAAATTTCAAGATGACAGACAAACGCGGATTGCTGAGCTTTTTTCGCATTGTAGAAGTGTGACCCGAGTAATAAATAAAACACCATTTAGAGAGATTGATTCACTCAAATAAAATCATATTAGCGCCAATACACAAAATTTACTTGCTGATGGAAACAGTGGGACTACGCCAAAAGACTAAGCGTAATTAAGGAAAAATAAAAGAAAAACGAAAAACCCCACAAGGGGTAAGGGATCTTAAGGATAAGGGAACAGACCGAAAGCATTTCCCACACATCTCCCCCCCACTTCTCAGCTCCTCAGGGAATGGCTCGCACGTCCTCAGTAGCGAAGCAACCAAGCAGGAACCAGCATCAAAGAAAGGGAAGAAGGAGACGCCACCTACCTGTCCCAAAGGCTTTGGCCACCAGCCAGGCCAGATTACAGGCGATTTTCGCTCGGGAGAAATCATAATGGTCAAAGGGTTTGATGGCAGGAACAATGAAAGTCTTCCTCATCTCCTTGGCGTCTGCGGCATCCCCCATCTTCTCACAGGACCCCCAGCAATTCGGAACTTACATGGTTGTTTCTCCGTCCTCCTCCCACGGCCGGGAGAGCCGGCTGTAAATACGCCGACAGCAGCTGAGGCAGCGCCGGACCCAGCTGTCCGTAAAGGGCTAACACCGCCTCCCGCCTTTCTCTGCACAGGAATGTAGCCGAGCCCGAGTGTCCTCTTCTTCCTCCTCCTCCTCCTCGCTCTTTGTCTCAATTCACT
>VXAC01003337.1:1415956-1501961 GCA_013399225.1 Rhipidura dahli | reverse complement strand
GCGCCGCGTCAGGCGGGGTCGCTCGAGGTGGGTCCGGCCTCGGGTGGGGCGGCCTCAGGAGCGTGGACAGGCCCGACCCGGCTCGGCTCAGCCCGGCCCAGCCCAGCCTTACCCCGGCGGCAGCGGGAGGCGGGGGGGAGTGTTTCCCGCGGTCAGGGGGCGCCGGCAGTGCTGGGAAAGGCTGGGAAAGGGCGGTGTCCCTCGGCCGCGGGTCCACCCGCTCCGGCGTCGCCTCTCTCCACAGCGTGGCCGGACGGGCCCTCTGTGGTGTCGTCGGGGAAGATCGGGATCAGGCCCGCGTGTCTTCTCTGTAAGGGGGACTGAGGAGCCGCCTGGCTGCAGGGGAGCCTGGCGGGTCAGGGTCGTGGTGGTCGGAGCACGGAGCGCTGCCGAGGACGAGGGCTGAGCATCCCGCCCCTGTGCATTTGTCCCTCCTATTTTAAATCGCGTCTATAGACAACTTTGAGAATACTCGGGTAGAAAAATAACAAAGCCTTAAAATGGTTCAGGGCCTGGTCATGTAATCACTGTAATAGCAGCAGGAGTAGCGATTTGCCCTAAAGACCATGTCCTGTCTTGCTCACAAGTACCTGGGCTGTTTTCACGAGCGTACAGAACCACTTTAACAGTGGGCTGCGTGGAGAGAAGCATTAGTCACGGTAGGAAGCAGTAACTGCGTGCTGAGTGACTCAAACTGAACTGGATGGGTTGGCTTCGAAGTGCGGGTCTGAGGGTGCGGCCGTGCTGGTGAGGGGCGGCTGGCGGGAGGCTCTGCCTCCCTCGGCACGGGCACCGTGTCATCGGCTGACCCGCAGCGCCAGCGGGAGGAAAGCAAAGCTCCGCGTTTTGGCAGCAAATAGTTATTGTAGGTTATTGTGGATATATTGTTATTGTATGTGTGTGTGTGTATATATATATATATATATCGTTTGGGGTAATATCTAAGTCTGCCCTTCTTCCCCTGAAGAATAATTAGACAAAGTCTTAGCACGACATTGTAAGAGTTCAAATAATTTTCTGGCCAGTCTGTTATTTCTTTGCGTTTCAAGTGGATTGTGAGTTGATCTGCATGGAAATTTTTCTATTGCTCTGTGTGCTTCTAGCACTTCACGTGCACCTTGAGACAAACATGATTATTAGGCAAGAGTACTTTATAGTTTTATTGACATGTATCTATATTTATTAGTAGTGAGTAAATAAAAGAGTTGTGGAGGTCAACATTTGAAGAAATTGTTGCTGAGCATTCTCCATACACTCTCTGGGATGAGATTCCCAAACTCTCATGCATACCACTCATAAGTAGTGCATACCTACCTACAAAACTAGGAGCTGCTGTGGGCAGCACTCAGCAGAACAGAGCGGAGGAGGAAAGTTGAGAAATCCTTGCTTTAGCAGGCTAATGACTGAAATTCCCAGATCCTCTGCAGCAAAAATAGTAAGAATGATACAAAATTAATATACAGGTGCACTTGGGAAAATGTTCTTTATTAAGAAAGACTATATGCTTAGTTTTCAACAATTAATATTTGCACATTTTCCTGATTTTTTATATGTACTTTGGGAATAAGTTATATTAGACACTTTACATTATTTTAACTATTTTTTACATTGCCAATAGAAAATTATTTTAATTCTTCCTGCACATTTAACAACAAACACCTGAAATTCATAAGCTTTAAAACCTCAAATGATTAGAGCTAAGAAGAAAAAAAATAACTATGTTCCAACAATTCATTTGTTTCTTGTATGATTGAGAAAATACCTCAAAATTATATCAGCTGATAGGAAAACATGTTTAGAAAAACTGTGATGCCATTATTTAGCTATGATGGAGTTTTTTGTGGGTGCAGCATTTGTGCCTATGAAACCTGTCAACTAACCGAGCAAAATCTAAAAAAGCTGTCTTGTGATCTGCAATCGAAATGGGGTTTCATTTGTTTAGTGCTCTTTAAGGTGAATGCATGAATATAAAATCCAATCTAAGTAAGTGCAAAAGAAGACATCACCACCGGTTGCTGGAGTTCTTGTGCCAGTTCTTCTACTTTTGCAAACATGCCAAAATGTCATCTTCTTTGTTGCATTGTCAAAGGTATTAATAGCCAACATGGAAAACTATTAAAATCTGCTCTAATTGCTCAGAGTAAGTAAATAGGAAAACTGAATGAGGAGTCATCCCTTTCTGCTCTGCTCCTGTTTATACATCTTAAAATATTTTAAATAGTGATAATCTTTTCTGTACGCAATCTTTCTGCTGCAGAGTATTTTATACTTTAGTGTTGATTCCAAGCGGAAAGACAAAGTATTAAAACAAGCATCTCCCAGATTTGTTTTTAACCTTCTTTTTCCCTTCCTTTCCCCTCCTTCTACCCCAAATTAGAATCCCATTTGACTAGTTTTATCCTGTGATTACATCATAAGCCCGGTTGTTCACTGTCATGTGTCTGGCCATTTTCACAGAGGGTGTACCATGCCTGTAGCAGTGTCAGGCAACAGGAACCAATTTGACCATTAAGCGGTGAATAATGGTGTGGATGGCAGTTGTTGCTAATAGTTCTAACCTTGGGAGATAGTGGAAAGAGTCCTGACTAACAATTTCATACATTTTTGTCCCACTTGTTTTAAGATTCACCTAGCTTCTGAAGAGGCCATGTGTAGAGTAGGAGCCTGTAGACTGATTTCAGGCTAGCTCTAGATTACAGAGTGTTCAGTCTGGAATAACATTTCATGCATAGTTTCT
This sequence comes from Rhipidura dahli, assembly GCA_013399225.1. Classification (NCBI taxonomy): domain Eukaryota; kingdom Metazoa; phylum Chordata; class Aves; order Passeriformes; family Rhipiduridae; genus Rhipidura; species Rhipidura dahli. The sequence continues at coordinate 1,499,224 of VXAC01003337.1, read as the reverse complement.
TCCTTCACAACACTGGATGATAATGGCAAAGTAGAATGTTTTAAATTAGCAATACCATGACTGTTTTTGCAGTGGCACTGTCTGTAGCCAGACTGGGTGCTAGTGAACAGCCAGCTTATCAGGCTACCTATGGAGGGTAGTGAAAACATTCCTACTTCAGATTAGCTGGTTATGTGAGGGCAAATCCACAAACACAGCAGTTCACAGCAACTATTCTGCTGAGTAATGCTTCAGTTTTGAGGTTGGAAACAGAATAACACCGTGGGCACATTATCTTTAATTGCTGTTATCAAATTTGCCTAATTAAGATGATTCCATCTGTTTTCCTGAGTTTAGAGGATATCAGTCATGGTAGAAATGGTTTGGCTGAGGGGAGGGGTGCACGGTGTGGCCTGCAACCTCTGGCAGTGAGGCTGCATGCACGACTTGATGTGGTGCTGTCAGACCATCCATGCACAAACCAAGAACCAGTCATGTCCCAATGGGATCCCTAAGGAATGTGTTTGTTGACTTCAGCAGGTTTTGTATTACGTGTGTGAGGTTGAACAGGTAACCTATAAACCTTTGTGTGAGGTTATTACAGCCGAAGGATGACTCATGAAATGGAATTATTGATATGCCAGCCTTTTAAATGATGATATTTTATTAAATGTATTTCTTTATAGATATTGGTAAAACTGTAAGAGTTGAGATACTATATTTTTAAATACCAATCCAGCTGGCTATAAGCAGTCCAGGAGACTCCTCGAGAGTGTAGAGACATTTTCCTGGTCCAGGCATTAGAAGAACCAACCAGAAGAGAAGGATTGTGGGAGCTGGTGCTTACCAGTGCAGATGAGCTTATTAGAGAGGTGAAGATTGGTGGCAGCCTGGGCTGTAGCGACCACTCCCTGGTGGAGTTTGTGAGGATTGTGAGCCTGGCAAGGAGCTAAGTCAGGACCCTGAACTTGGAAAGAACAAAATCCAATTGTTTAAGGAGTTGGTGAATGAGATTCCCTGGGAAACTGTCTGTAGGGACAAGGAAGCTGACCAGAGCTGGCAGCTCTTAAAAACACTGTTCTTAAACTAGGTGATCTTTAAGGTCCCATCCAACCCAGGCTATTCTGTGATAATCAAGTGAATGATTATCACAGATTGTTTGAATTATTACAGTTCTTTGGCATTATTACTAATGTGCATATATGTAGTTTCTGCAAACTAGGAGTTTTCCCAGAGCATGATTTTGGAAGGGAATGTGTTGTTCTTCCTGTTTCAGGATGATACAAAAGTACAAGAACAGTTACATAATTACCATCTTTCAAATTCTTCTATTAATTTGTAATCAGAAAGTTCTGAGGGAAGAAAACAGTTTACCAACTTTATATATTTTAGTAGTCATGAGCCAAAGGGAAAATAAAGGTTTGTATGACATTTTACTTGAGTCATCTGAGATTTTTGATACAGTTAAAACTAAAAGAAGAAAAATTGGAGTAATAGCTCCTTTAGCTCATTACTACTACTGAAATCTGCACAACCAAAAAGCTGCTCAATGAGAATCAAGTGTGGTGCCTAACAGTCATTTCTCTTAAAACTTGGACACTGCTGGTTTCATTTCCTCAACCTGACTTTGACCTAATGTAGCTCTGCAAAGGGAAAAAAAAAAAAAATCTACATCTTCCTCACCCAGTTCCACTGGGTCACCAACCAGGCAACAAATCTGCGGCAAAACCTCTCACCTCTGTCAATGCTCAGGACTGGTTGGTTTGTTTTGTCTTTTTCTCTGGTTACTTTGGTGTCTTCTTTTCTGAGATTTTAAAATTTGCTTCTAATTTTTAAAATCTGATTTTCACACTGGCTACTTTTATGTTCTTCCCATCTGGTGGAATTGCTCTTGTTCTAGGGGTTTTCAGATGAGCTGTCTTCTCACATAAGCCATGCAGTACTCCCTCATTCCAGGGCTTCTTCTTGACATTCCACCATTGCCAGGTTGTCTGTGAAGAAAAAAATACCCTGCTATAACTTGTATTTTTTACTATAAACTTTAAAACATATGGAAAAGATCCTACCCGCTTTCATTAAGTGAAAGATCTGTACTATATCTTTTATGACCACCTTGTGCCTGATGTGTTTTCTAAGGAAAATTCTGAGGGTGATTTTTAATTAATGTAACCTTTAAGCATCTTAGCTGCACTGTAAAATAGATATATGGTGGGAAACTTGCATTCAGAAAAATACTTTGTACAAAAATAAAGCACCATGTAATTGTTGTTAGATAATGCCTTATTTGCATCCCAGTTCAGAGGAAAATAGACGTGACTCTCGTTTTCAAACTGTACATTTGGGTAAAAGAAGTTTAAATCAGTTAGTAAGACTTTTTTACTAAGTCTAAATGAGAGTGAATACAAAATTTGGCACTTTTTTGTGCTGTGAATGGCTTTTTTTGTGCTGCTTCTACATGTGAAGAAAGATCTGAACATTCATAAAAGTTCATTTGTTTTGAGCATATACATCATTTATTAGAAGAGCATGAATAGACTTCAGTTTCCCATGTTTTGGCCCTGCTTCCAGTTTTCACTGAAGCTCATGTGTGTCTGAATGAGAGCAGCAGTGAAGAGCAGAGACTGATACATTTGAACAGTAAATTTCTGGTATCATTTCATTGCAGTGAAATTCTTTTTTTTTTCAAAGGGGTGGTAATGAAGATGAACAAGGAAGGGAAAGCAAGGGAATAGTATAGGAGACTATCCAATGAAGTTTTTTTTTATGTCTTTGAAACATCATAATCCAAATTTTCACTGATACTTTTAGGAAGTTTCCATTTCCCTTAACTTACTGAGAATTTTCATGTTATTGAGGATTTTTTTTTATTACTTTAGGGAGCAGGTGTACATAGCTGGTAACTGTTTAAAAATTAGCTGTGGAAAGTGTATATCAAGGATTTTTAGTGTAACCATTTCTGTGTGCATAGTAAGGTCATCACAACCTGAGTGTATAGAACTCTGTTACAGCTAATTCTCTTTTGGCATAACTTAATTTGTTTATAATATTTTCTGAGTAGCTTTACAGGGTGTTTGCCTTATGATTCATTTAAAAAAATGTTCAAGATAGAAAAATGGATGGGATGTTTAAGCCATGTACAGAACAATTTGATTTAAATACTCCCCTAATTTTAATATATATTAGAAACATGGAAAGAACAACAATTATTTTAATACTAGCCTTAAACCAAATGTGCATGCATATATATTTAGCAATAAAATATTGGCTCCAACAAGGATTTTTTTTAAGTTTAAGTTAATTTTATGTGTTGTTTCCATTTGAAATCACTGGTGCTGCAGACATAATTAAATATAAGTGTATATATAATTAGTTTTTTGGATTAAAGCTGTCATGCAGTTTATTTGTACTTGAAGCAAAAAACCTGGGTGGTGTCTTTCTTGTAGAAAATTTCAAAAGAGAAATTAAGTACAAAAGTTTATACATCTCTCTGGTTATTCAGTCCTCCTGTGCTATTCTTGCTCCATAATAGACGTGGCTCTGTTAAAGCCTGGAGTGTTATCTCTGCTATCTCACCTGGGCAGGGAGCTGTCACGGTTCCCTTTGTTGGCACAAAGAATAGAAATGTCCATCATCTTCACAGGTGTTGGAAGCAGAGCCCTCTCTTGGTATTCACCCGTGTAGCTGAATATGGATGAAGGAAGGAGGCCCTAACTGTTCAGGGCATGTGTGAGCCCCAGCTGTGATGGTCACTGCCCTGGAAGCAGCCTGAGACAAAATACCCCTGGGACTGCCACTTCAGCACAGTCAGCAAAGTCCCCCACAGTCCAGGGTTTGTTTTGACAGCCACAGCTCAGTTCCTATGGATGATCATTTACTAAAGCAGTGGAGAATCAGCTTGGGGGTGAGGATGCTAGCAGGCACTGTGTCCAATCAAGGGGATTGTTTCAAACAACCAAAGTAACACCTGGAGATTTTATACAGAAAGGGAAACTTGCTGGGGTGTATACCCATGCTCTTTGATCTGGCAAGTCTCTGTGTTTGTGTCAAACTCTGTCCTCCTTTTTTATTTGTTCTTAACAGATATGAAGCAATTGCCAGATTGGAAAATGTAGGGGAACAGAACAGATTTCACTGCAATGTGCCAGTGTGTGATACAGATCCAGCTTGTTCAGACAAGTGAGTATTTTGCTATGCATTGGGTAACTGTTGAAATGGGGTATTTGAAAGTCTCTGTTGCAGCTGGTAGTCTGCCTTCTCAGAAGTGGGAAAAGCAGTAAGACATGGTCACCAAAAGTTTTAGAGAAGCAAAAACAGTCTCAGTAAGAAACTGTGTTGAAGTTAGAGGGTAGACAGCCTTGCTTTATTCTCTTTTACCACCAAGGTCTTAAGTGGTATTGTACTGGTATAATTAGGAATACTATTTGACTTTTTTGGGTAAAGAGATGAACTGGAGATGGAATAGTTCAGTAGAAACAGAAAAAAACCCCATGCTTTCCAAGTATGCTATTTATGTTGTAGCATGTCATAGGACTTCCAGTCAAAGACAAGGATACCATGGTGGAAATTCTGAACAAACTGTTGAACCATTTTAGTTCAGAGTTAGAATAATATAAGTTTTAGATACTGTAAGACTAGGCAAAGAGTAACAAAAAAAGGCTTTGATTACTGCATTGCCCTGATTTTGTTATTTAAGAGAGCCCAGTCCCACAGAAATATCCTCACTGCTACTAGAGAACAGGTTTCCTGTGTATCAACAGACGATTAAGAGCCATCTGAATGGAGATGCTGTGTCTGTGCTTCTGCTGGCTCTTTAATCAATAAAGGATGACATGTCACACTTCCCAGGCCAACACCCTCTTGTAACCACTGCCTCCCTTTATGGCTCCTTGCAGAGCAGACAGTGTCAATAAGACAGAAGCCTTTTGGCAACCTTGCCTTTTTGCTCCAAGTCTCAGTTCATGCAAACTCTTCAAGAATGGTAATGTCTTCATACACCCAGCCTGTTAGCTGAATTGCAAATTATCTCAGAGGAACTGTGGTTTCATAGAGTTACTTAGTTTTGATTTGTCTTGAACTGTAAGGTAGGTAGAGATATTTTGGGAGATAATGTGATCTAGGGAGAAAACCTAAGTTAGTAAAGAAAATTAGCAGGAACTTTTTAAAGATACTGTGTTTCATGGTTTTTTCTGACTCCTTTCCTTCTAGTGTTTCCTTTGAAATGACCTCACTGTATATATTAAGAAAAGTTTATAATTTATTGATATTGATGATATTTATATATTTTGATTATCTCCTTTAGTTTTGAATTGCAGGGAGGTCTATTCCTCATAGGTGTAAGCCTAACCCACCACTCTCCCACCACTTGGGCAACTGTTGTAGCCTTCTTGCTTCTTGGCAACTGGCTATTACCTGATAGAGAGCTTCCTTAGCTCAGGCTGAGATCTGTTTTGTGCCTGAAATCCAATTTCTATATATCTTGCTAGTTGCCACAGGAAAGAATATTGCTTTGGCCAGGAACTCTACAAAATAACCTGGTTGTAATGGGTCAAGGGCCAAAAAAGAAATGGGTACACTGAAACTGGACTTTTGTGTGCCTCAAAGCTTTGAATCATTTTTTCAAAAACAAAACAAAACCAGCCTGACATAATTTCACATGGAAATCCTGGGCTTATATTTTGTGAGAATGATGTGTTAACAGCCAGTTTATTTTCACAACCTGGCATTATACCCAGGTCAGCTGAGTTGTATTAAGACTTAGCACAGATTTATTCCACTGAATTGTTTGGCAGATAGAATAAGGAGTGTTTCATATGTATTTCATACAGTCTTCCTTAAAAAGAAAATACACGTCATTGGAATCTTGACCATACAGCACAAAGTCTCCTTTCACACTGCAGTACTTCAGACTTATTTAATACCCAAGAGTTAGAAAACATATAATGATCTGGGGTGCAAACTTGATAACCACAAGTTTTCTTTCAATAAAGCAACTAAAAAATACATGAGGTGCTAAAGTGTTTACCCTATTTAGCGTAAATTTAATTTATTCCAAAACTCAAAAATATGTTTTAAAACTTGTAATCTGAATTCTTTTGAACTGAGTATCATGCTGGAATTTTTTGCCGCCAAGTTACAAATCCCAGAAAAATAAGGTTTGCATGAAAAGTTCTTGGCAGATCTCTCTTGGAACAGCACAAACAACACTGCTTAACAAGGAGGCATTCATTATTTCTGTCTTGTTACCCTCTGTTATTACAGTCACCAGCTGTAAGGTTACTGGCATCTTTGAATCTTCCTCATAAAAGCATAGGGAGCAGTCATTCAAGGATGATAGTGAGAAGTATGTTGCATTTTTCAGGCCTGCTTTTGTTTTTTAATAGCCATTGTGCTTTATCAAGCTGAGTTAATGCATTGTCTCCATGTTCTCACAACAAACAAGGTTTAGGAAAGTAACAGTTTCAGAAGGACGAACCTGTTGGTCTCACTTTAGCAGTCTGTGATCCTTGAGTGTGCAATTAAAAAGTGTTTTACCTTTTGAAACTAAAGCCATCTGGTATTGAACTTCTCTGTTTAAAAAGTCATGGATAAATGGCCTTCTTGGTGACCATATATTTCTATTGCATTACAATCCTTTTAGAAAAACTTTTAACCACAGTTGTAACTTTTCTTAGTAAACTAAGCCACAGGTCTTATATGTTCTATTTTGCTTAGCAGTCGTATGCATTGCCTTTTTTAGCACCTGACAAAGTCCTGTGCTAGTGAAATTAGTGTCAGATATGCCACAGGTCTGTAAAATTAGTATCTGAGACCTGCAGTATGAGTTGTTTGAAAAAAATATCCACAAGGTGTATTTTTTAATTTCACTAATAAGACTGCATGTAATACTCGAGAACTTCAAAAATCTCGAGGCTAGAGCTCAACAGAAACAGTCACTTCAAGCAGTGGTGAAGGCTGACACCAAGGAAACTTTCGAGACCGGGATTCTGGAGCTGCACAGCCACCAAGGTAAAAAGTCCAGGAGCTGGAGGGATCCTCTGCTGGTGAAAGGCTGCCAGTGGCTTCCAAAGGCAATGGTCACAGCTGGCAGTCACGCTGGAGCAGGGACACCCTGAATTGCAGCAGCAGCGAGTTGACTTTTTGGAAGTGTAGTTACAGCCTTTTTGTGACCTATAGTGATTTTCTTGATGAGGGATTCAGCTAGGGCAATTTAATTCTTCATGCAGAGACAGAAGGAGGACTAAATGTAATGTAGGGAAGCATGAAATCTAAACCCAGTGGTTAATACTGGCATAGATTTTAACAAGAGAACTGATAAAAAATCTGGTTTGTAGCTCTCTTTCACGTTTTCCAGGCCTTTCTTGCAGTGGTTTCTGCTGCCAAAACTAGCAATGCTGGTAGGAGCTTTAGTGATGGAAAGAAAAATTTATTAGCCATTTACTCAAAAGGTTTGTGACATATATTTTTTTCTTCAGTTTGTCACACCATTGGATTCTAACTCTATGCTTCTTTCACTCCCTACAAATGCAAGGTACCTGCTATGTTTGTTATACTTGCTGACTAATTAGAAGGGTCTTCATCTCTTAAGTTCTATGATTGGAAAGAGAGTTTATTGATGGGCAGGTGGCAATGCACATTGGACACAGGTCATCTGGCAAGCTGGAACTTGATGATTCCTGTTGTCTTTTATGGAATTTCTTTTTCTCTCTCCCATCCTTTTGTCTGAGACCCCAAAGGAGGGAGGGAAAAAGGGTTTACTTTCAGTAAGTACATGTTGTGTGAATGTTATCTTACTGTTACAATAGATGCCAATCTCTTTTGCCTCCAAACAAACTTACTAATTGGAACACAAATATGTCCTCTCATAAAGACAAAGAGATTAACATGAAAGCAGAGAATTTTTAATTCTTAATTCTAATTATGTTATATTTCAAGACTTATTTAATCCTGTTAATTTCCACTTGAATTCTCTAATGATCTGGGTTATAGTTTGCTGCCCACTGAAGTCCCTGGAATTTGGCAATTGTCTTTGCAATGTTTTGTTGAAATTCGTGTTCTCTAGTCGCATAGACCTAACAGAGGTTTGTAAGTTTAAATTAGTTTAAATGAGTCTTGTACCCTGAAATCATTCCTTTTAATTGTAAAAACTAGACTATCTTGTACACAAAGGTTGGTAGTTGTATTCACTGTAGGTTTTATAGCTGTGCTAACATAGTATGATGATACTGAATAGGGAGTCCATCAGTTTTCAAAGTAAATATTATATGCAGTATTTGAGCATATAATCACATACATTAATTATGTTCATAATTTTTTCATGAATTGCCCTATAGAGTTATTTCCCTATGGACTAGTGGCATTTAATGCTGAAGCTTCAGGGCAGAATTGCTGTTGTTTGTGCGTTTTTTTCTTTTTCTTTTTTAAAACAAAATTTGTACCTCCTCAGTAATATGCTTTAAGAATTCAGATTTAATTAGATTATTTTTTAAATTCCAATTTTACCACAGATTTCTGCAGAGACTTCAAACATGTGGCTCTTCAAACAAACAGAGTCCTCAGGAAGCCTGAAAATATTAGTTCAAGTCTTTTTTTTAACTGAAGATTTATTTTCAAAAACCTTAGGATCTGCCCGTTTAGATTAAACAAAATTAGAAAAACTAGGCCTCAGAATAAGTATACTGTATGCAATATCTGTACAAAATCAGGACATTTTGTATGGATATGAATTGTCTAGTTAATGGTTAGCCACCATTATTTGTTTTTAGATTATCGGGATTTTTCCTGTGTGGTTCCTTTAAAGCTGTAATTCAGAAACCAGTGGAGTAATTCACTCACTGGTTCCTTCAGTCAAAGAACTATTCATTAAATATGCTTTGGGTTAGAGCTGCAGTTGAGTACCTACCTAAAAATCTGCTGAGCAGCTTCAAAATCTCCAAACATTAAAGAAACAGAAAAATATTTAGTTTTATGGCATCAGGTGGAGCAGACACAGGCACCAATCCCAGAGTAAACATATTTTGGCTTCCTTGCCTCCTGAATGGAAAGACATTCTCCCTCCTTTTCACCCAAGCAGTGGATGTTGTCTTAACTCCAATTATATGTACTCAAGTGTGGCACACTTGCAAAAAACCAAACCCAAAGAATATTTGAATATTTTTTTTATTCTTTAATCGACATCTTCATAAATTTAATGTTCTTCATCCATTATAATGTTGTAGAACAACATCATCAAGGCTCTGGAATTCCCTAGTTTATAATAATGTAACATAGGATACTACTGAGATATTTAAAATAATTAACAGCTTAAAGAAAACCAAAAGGAATTCCTTTTAATATGATTTTAGACACATTTTAATTGTCAGATCGCTGCACTTGCCACTTGAGGGAGTGATGCACGAGGTGCTGGTTGGACTCCAGTTTGAGTCCATTCTCAGCAGACTTGTGTACACTGGGAGCTCACTCGAAGTGGAAAATTCATACATTGAGTGAAGATATTTTGGCTAACAAAGGAAACCTAAAATGCTCTGTATTAAAATGTTTTGGATGGTTACCCTTTGGGAAGGTTTTATCTGTTCCTCAGATCCCTGTGTAGAGCTTGAGAAGACCTTGCCTGCCCGAGGTGTGGAGAGGTGCGCAGAGGTTTGGTTCTGGGGCAGTTTGGTTCAGGTCAGGATTAACGGGGTCACTCTGGGTGGTGTCAGTGTGGGGAGCTGAGGTGGATGGCACAGTCAGGCAGCTCTCTGCAATCCCTGTGATGCTGTCTCTGAATTAGTATGTGGAATGCCTGCTTCTTACAGATTTACTGTGCCTGGGAGAAGAGGGATTTCAGTCTCCTTCTTTAATCCAATCTTGTTTTACTGAAATATTTATTATTTGCAAGTAATGGGAAAGGTTGATTCATGTTTCTAAAGGAAGTGTGTGAGATGTTACAGAGCAAATGCTTGTTTTTAAACTGAGGGCAGCAATCCTTTATGTATATTTGATATATAAACCTTGAGTGAATATGAAAAAAATCTTTCTGATATGATTTAAAATAGAACAAAAAGTGGGATACTCACTATTAATAATTTGTGCTTGATTTATGGTTTTCATTGTTTCTTTTGACTTTTAATCAATAGTTACTGTCTTTGTTATTCTAACAGAAATTTGCACAAAGTTCAAAGTTGAAATAATCTCTTGCTGTATGTTTATGTAGTAAATCTGTATGTATGTGTTGGTCCTTTTGTACATGTGGGGTCATGTGTGCATTGTTACATTTCCGTAGCTCCTAATATTTACTTCAGAAGTTACTCTGAAGTAAAGAAGAGACATTTTAATTATGTAAGGACTATATTTGTGCCGAGGTTTCTAATAACAATACATGATACACAACAATACATATACATGCAACATAGGCAAGATGAGAATATTGTAAAGTCCTGGTGTTTTACCAACTCAATTAAGTAACAATGTGATCATACAAAATACAAATGCTACCTTGCTGCTCTGGAAACCTCAACGTTTTCCTTTATGACAAACCCAGATAAATTGTCCAGAATGAGCAAAAATTACTGTCCATAATTGCTCATGATTTTCTAACAGGACTTAAATCCACCTTTATTCCACCACTGCTTGAACTAACTAGTTTTTAGGAGGAAAAATACCAAGACAAACGCCTTCGTAGCATATCTGAGAGCATATTGTCTGCGACATTTCATGTATTCTAAAGGTACAAAAACTGGAATTCAAAAATCGTATTAAAATGCTATTCACCTCAGATCTGATTAGCAGTACCAAGAGCTGAGAGGATGGAAATAAAATTCACCAAGACACCTCTTACTCTTACATATTTCATCATTCTGAAAGAAAACAGGCAAGTGACTGAACTACGTTTATGCTTTTTCCCAGGAAAAAAACAATTTATTCAGTGAGCTCACAAAATACAGTATCTGTTTCAGAAGAGGTTTTGTTAAATCTATACTGATTAACTTCTCCATGTAAATAAAGAATAACCGACTCCATTCTGAGGAAGCTTGCACTCCTTTTCAGCGGTGAACACTTTTTATAAAGCACGTTACAATTTTGGTTGGAAGAAATGATGAAGCTGTCCAGCCTTTATGAGCCACTCAAGGCACAGTAATTCTATTGGTACCTGTTCATTAATCATCTCTTTGTCAGACTGTTGAGTCTACATAGTTGTTTCTTGCATGGAAGCCCTTTCATGCCTCTGAATATCCATAGAGTCCTTTTGAAAAACTTTATTTCCAATCTCTATTGTAGTCTTTCTCACTCAATAGGACAATTTCCTACCAAGTAACTTTGTTTTTTCTGACTTCTGTTACACACTGAAAAAATTAGAAAAAGCTGATACATATAGGATGTTTGCAGTTTTGTGCATGGGCTCTATAGGGTATGAAACATCTCGTATCATATTAAATATTGTTGAAATACTGGTCTTTGTTTAGCAAATGATGTTTTGAATTGCAGGAAATGACCTTGTAAAAATGGAAGTAAGAAAAGGAAATTCCCTTCTGTTAGGGAGGAAAAATGAAGGAAAGAAAGTTAGTGCAAACAAAGGGGAATGACAGAGGCTGAATCAGAGAAAGGTGGAGATTTTCACTGGAATGTATGGAGTGTGGGTGGAAGGTGCCTGACAGTTTTTCAGGCTAGTGATGCCCACTTTCCAAATGTTCAATAATATTTTCAATGCTGGCAGTTAATTAAAGATGCCAGAGAGACCAAACCCCCTTCTTTGCACTTTGTACCACTACTGTTGAAGCAAACTACTACTGAGAAACCCAGGGTACTTTTAAGATAGGCCATGTTTCACGTGTGACTGGACTTGAATGCTGTAGAATGCTGTAGACAGCTGCTTGAAAGCCCCCAGCTTTGTGTCTGTGCTTTTACCCTGCTCTCACTGGCTCTTCTGACTGGTCCTCTGGACTGCCATTAAGTTGTGCATCCAAAGGGGCTGTTAGCATCTATAGATTTTCTCTTCAGCAGGAAATGATGATGGTGGTAGTCACCAACAAAAGTAATGAGGCAGAAATGGAATTCCCCATCAGTGTGGATGCTCTCAGGTTAATGGGATTAATGTTGGAAGAGAGCAAGGAGGTAAGGTTTAGGGCATCTAGAGTGCCTGGGAGTACATCAACCCCTTTGCCATATAACAAATCATTTATGGTTATAGGGTAAACTTTGGGAATACTCTGATCCTCCTGCCTGTGCTCAAACCCAGGATCTGTACAGACACAGTGTCACCACCTATGACAGTCTTGAGCCAGAGGGGCAGCACTGTGTTGCTAAATGTGGAATATGTGCAATTTTTGTAAGACAGGTTGTTCTTTGATCTTTAGATACTTTCAAGCCTAGTCATCAAGAAGGGAAATTTAATCTGTGAAAAAAAAGAGAGCAGCTAACAAGTAAGCTGTAAGTGATGTCCAGGTGTTAGAAAAACAAATTACTCGTTGGTAGGATTGCCTTGTCAAGATTTAGGGTTTGACATGCTCCAATGATCTCAGACGTATGGGGAGATTGGCAAAGCCTGGGAAGAAGGATGTCCACTGATACTGGACACAAAGAATGCAGGATTTACAGGCCACAAGGCCATTCACCAGCATTCCCAAGATAAGGAAGAAACTAAGAAAGACAACTCAGCAACTGTGCTGAGTCAACTCCGACTGGGTAAAAGGTATTTGTGGCAGGGGGAGATCATGACCACGGACTCACAGCCCACCAACCCAAAAAAGAAAAACTGAGCATGCAGACTAATTAGCATGAGCAGGCAATCAGAGAAGATTGTGAATTCTTCACAACAGAAGATAGACTTCTAAGAAATAAGAGAACGATGTAACTTGTATCCAAGGAACACTAATTTCTTTGTCAGCTAAAATGTATAAATAGTAAGAAGTTTTGATAATTGGCGCGCTTGATTTGCGGAATACCACCACGACCCCAGGCTTCTGCAACTCCGAGATAACCAATGTCTCTCTCGAGTGTGTCGTTATTGGTTTGTTGCACACCGGGCAAGGAATGCGATTTTTGTGGGTAACCAATGCGACTGCANCGGGAGCGGCCCCGTGCGGCCGCCGCCATTTTGTGCGGGAGGCGGTGCGCGGCCCGGCGGCAGCGGTTCGTGAGGCGGGGGGGCCGGGGCCGGACTCCGCCTGCGGCGGCGGGACGGGCTGGGCGGTGGGCGCGGTTGTTGGGCAGAAAAGGCCCCGCGCCTCCTTGTTCTGCCGTGGGATGGGGGGGTTCTTGCCGGCGGGTTCTTGCCCGGGTCCCCGCGGGTCCCTCCCGAGCAGCGCGTCCGTCAGCCCGGCACTGTGCGTGAGCGCTCCCCTCGCCCGAGAGGTTGCTGAGTTTGCCGAGAGGTTTGTTGTGGGAGATTCTCTTTAGGCGCGAAAAATAAAATGGTGAGATTTGACTTCTGGTCCGGGAGCGCGGGGGAGCAGCGGCCCCCGGCAGCCGCGGTCTGCCCGCGGAGCTCTGCGGGCGGGCGCTGCTGGGGCGGCCTCGGCATTGCCCCCGGTCACACAAACACAGCTGGGGGCACACACAGACATAGCTTGGGGTATATTTTAAACGCTAGTGTAAGAAGAAGTTCATAGAGACTGGTAGACACAGTGCAGTTTATTCAGAATGAAATTGCCGTATTTGGTGTACCTTTTTTACTAATTGTACGATAGCCAACGATTGGTGAGCATATCTGATGTTTTTGGAGACAAATACTGAAAGTTTCAAAATACAAAAGTTATGGTGTTTTTGAACATGTAATTTGTCTTCCTTGTATTACGGTATATATTTGACAAATTGATAATATGAATCTTTGCTTGTCTTTGGACAACTTGAACAAGAAGAGCTGGAATCTAAGCATATCTCAAAAGTTTGCAGCTTTATAATTATAAGTGGACTTTAAAAAGAACAACGAAAGAGTCATCTTGCATGGGTCCTATATTAAATTTGACGTCCTTTACAAAATTGATTGTTTTATTTGGTTTAGGTTGGTTGGGCTTTTTTTCCATAGCTTAGAAGAATGCTTGCATCTGTGGTTTCCTCTTAGAAATAGGAACTCTCCAAGGATTTAAATACAACTGACTCTCAAAATGGATAAATTTTCACACAGTGGAAAGCAAAGTTTTTACTCAGCTGCAAAGGCCTAGTACTGACAGTTAACTGTAGATGGATCTCTATATTCCATACTTCCACTGTTGTCTTAAAATACTTCTTGGCACTGTATCAACTTTGTTAAGGAAAATTTTTTAAAGAAAATTTATAAACAAGGCAGTTTCTAGATCATTTCAGGGATTGAGAGTTGGTTTCTGTGTTTGCCAATATTTGCTAGATTTTTTTTTTGTTTGTTTGTTGTAACAGTAAAATGTACCTTTTTCGATAGTAGTAGGTTCTAACAACTGTATCCATTTTCTTTCTAGTGTACTGAAGCATGTTTTTACCACGATCTGTTAAAGTCAAGAGGACTGCTGATGAGGACAGAAGTTGTACAGCTAAGAAACATAAACTGTCTTCTGGAGGATCTTGGGTAGAGGAGACCACTGAGTTCCAGGACTGTAAGTCAGTTGGAACAGAAACTTCTGCTACAACATACAGTTCGAGTGAAATTGTACAAGAACACACAGAAGCTGCAGCTGCAGACCTTGGTGTTGCTAATACACCGTTGGGAAAGGACAACCAAAATACTGGTGAAGATGGCTCTTTGGAAGAACCCATAAAATCCTTCAGCAAATCCCAGCGCTGGGCAGAGCCTGGAGAGCCTGTGTGTGTAGTGTGCGGCCGCTACGGGGAGTATATCTGCGATAAAACAGATGAAGATGTTTGTAGTTTGGAATGCAAAGCCAAACACCTTCTACAAACTGAAGCAAAGGAGAAGCAGCTAACATCTGATCAATGCACAGATTCACAAGCTGACCTGCTTAATACACCTTATTTCTACAAAGATCATTCCTTTATTTCAGGTTTGCAAGATGAACAGGTTGAGAACCTTAAACTCCAGCTGGGTATTGCTGTCCAGGGCCAGCAAGTTCCAAGACCTATTGTAGAGTTTGAACACTGTGGTTTTCCTGAAACTTTAAACAATAATTTAAAGAATTCTGGCTATGAAGTCCCAACTCCCATCCAAATGCAAATGATCCCTGTTGGACTATTAGGGAGGGATATTCTGGCTAGTGCTGACACGGGCTCTGGAAAAACAGCAGCTTTCTTGCTTCCTGTTATTATGAAGGTTTTGAAAGAGGTAATGAAACTTGGGATAGTTAGGGAAAGCATTTTGCAAATTTGTCTCTTGGATTCCAAATGCAATGGAGGATGTGATTGCAGTGGTTTTCATTAAGATTCAATGATTTACTTGACTTTCGATTGATAAAGCATTTGTTTATTGGAGGGGGGAGGTGCTGAGTATTTTTAATGAAATTGAATGTTTTTTCACTTTGGTCAGGAGATGAAGTGACTCTATCAATACTACCTATTACACAGTTCCTCCTTGTTGAGAAAGTTAATTAAATTCTGTGGTGAACTTCCTAAATGATTTAAAATAGAAACTGAAAATAGTTCCAGGGCCTCTGTAAGTTCTTCCTGTATCTTCATATATCAGATGGCTCAAAGAGAGTTGTTGGCATTAGCGTAATTTCACAGAGTCATTTCTCTTGGAGTACATTTGGTTGACTGTCAAATAACTACAGGAATTTGGTGTAATACAATTTCTGAAATCCTCTAGTTACACAGTCTTCCCTTTGATAATGTGGGAAAAAGAATTAAGAAAACTTCTGTTTTGTAAAGACATGAATGTATAATTAGAATCAACAGCAAAGTACAGTGCGGTATTCTGTACCTTGTGTGTGGTTCAGAATTGTTTTTGGCTTTAGTGTTTTTATTCAAAAAGAGATGCATGAGAATATATCAGAGAATTCTGGACCTGATTTTAGTGATGCTTTGCACTGTTTAGATACCTTTATAGATACATGTGTTTACACACAAATGTGTGTAAACTTTTTCAAATGAGTAATTGAAAGATAATTTAAGTAACTCTTTTATTATTCAAAGTGCTCCAGCATTAGTTTTAAGAAAGAAAGCATTATGTAGAAGTATGTAAGAAAAAAGTGTTTTACACTCCAGTAGTTCTTCTGTCTCATTATCATTAAAGTCTGCAAGACAGATATATGCTTACAATAACATGCATAAAATTGGAAGCTCAGTGAAAAATATGTCTGTACACAGTCTTTACAATTCTTCGTCTTCAGGGTACTGCACAAGTTAATGTAAATATATATATCAAGAAGTAATTTTATTTTGCTGTTTAAAATAGTCCTCACTTTTAATGCAGAAGATTACTTTGGGAAATTTGAAAGCTTTTTTATCTAAATAATAAAGCAATTCCGTATTAATCAGGGTTTTTTTGTCTCTTTTCTAGACAGAAACTCCATCTGCCCTTATTTTGGCACCAACAAGGGAGTTGGCAATTCAGATAGAGAGACAGGCGAAGGAGCTGATGGTTGGGTTGCCCAACATGAGGACAGTTCTGCTGGTGGGAGGTTTGCCCCTGCCCCCACAGCTGCACCGGCTCAAGCAGAGTGTGAAGGTGAGCGCTGACTGAGTGTGGAGAGCCATGTTGTCATCATGCTCACAGAAAAGAAAAATGTTACTGATGACGTGTATGAACACACAAAGATGGCTTTCTCCTAAGTCTATACTACTGAAACATTTTTTGCCTCCTGAAAATTTTACAGCTACACAGTTTTTAAAAAACATTTTGACTTCTGATTAAACATCTAATAGCTTTTGTTGTTTGTTTTTAAAACATTTCATGTGTGATATTGCTGATTTCAAAGACTTAAGTACACCAGTATTTTAGACAAGGAGTTGTAATTGACAGCAAAAAGTAGTTTGTTTTTCATGCAGATTTTATTGCTTGTAACTTAAGACACCTCTATTAGAACTTTAAAACATCAATTTCCTTTTAAGTCTTCATAATTTATAAGTTTTGTAAAAGTTTTATGGCTTACTTGAATGCAAGTAATTTCACTAATTACTGCCATTATTGTGCTTGTGCTGGAATTTTATGATTTTTCTAGGATGGTCATGTGCTCTTTCATGGAGTTCCTAACTCCAATGGGTTTTTTCCTCCTTTTTTTTTTTTTTTCAGGTGATAATAGCAACACCTGGAAGACTTCGTGAGATTTTAAAGCAAAGTTCTGTTCAATTGCACAACATAAAAATTGTAGTGGTGGATGAAGTAAGTTTTTATTTATCAGACCTCTCTTAGCTGTATAGAGGTCCTGAAAGAGTAGTGTGAGTGGCTAGTTTGACTGATTAAAACTTACAGGGTGTTTGTTATAAAAATACAATTTATTTCTTAAGTTTTATTTTTTGACACAACTTGAAGTGTGTTTAAACAACACATGTTCTATTGCTGTGAAAGATTAAGTACCTGACAGGATAATCCTGTTAGACCAGAGTGAACCATTTGTTTTTAATTTTCTCACTTAGCTTTTATTTTGACTTCCAAATACTCCTGCATTTGGATTGTTACATGCCAGTCATGCACATTATGGTTCTTCCATCAATTCAAGTTCAGGATCCTGCTGTTCAAGGAAAAAGTGTGGTACAAATGTAGTATTTTTCATTTAGGTGGATACTGTGTTAAAAATGGGTTTCCAGCAGCAAGTGTTGGATATTTTGGAAGACATCTCTCATGATCATCAAACCATACTGGTGTCAGCCACAATTCCAGTGGGCATTGAGCACTTGGCAAGTCAGCTTCTGCACAATTTTGTAAGAATAACAATTGGAGAAAAGAATCTGCCCTGTTCCAGTGTTCGGCAAATTATCTTGTGGATAGAAGAACCATCTAAAAAGAAAAAACTGTTTGAAATACTAAATGTAAGTTTAATATTTTTCTCATAAGAGCAGTTTATAAAATGATTCCACTTCTCTGTCAGATTCTCATCTCCTGGTCAGAAGAAATCGATTCCATGCTGGTGGTGAACAGCCAATGGTTGTAATACCTTTTTAAATAAACTATTTAATTTTACAGGATAAGAAGCTCTTCAAGCCTCCAGTGTTGGTGTTTGTGGACTGTAAACTAGGAGCAGATCTGTTAAGTGATGCTGTTCATAAGATTACAGGATTGCAGTGCGCTGCTATGCATTCTGAAAAGACTCAAGTGGAAAGAACAGACATATTACAGGTTTGTACCTGCTAAATATAAAGGTGTTCTGGTAGATTTCAAATGGCCTTTTTAAAAAATGTGGCTTCATTTGAATGACTGAAGTCATAATTGACTGCTTTTCTGCAGTAATACCTGAGGTATTGCTGGGGAAGATAAGAGACAGATGGGACTAAAAAAAATTGTAGCTAATAATCCCATTTTAAGTGTAGATAAATACAGAGACTATTTTACAGATTATTTGAAATGGGAATTTAAATAAGCATTTAACTGTAATTGTTGATTTTTGGAATTAAAATTGTGGGTTTGATCTCTCTTTAGTTATCTCTGTGAATTACATTCCTGTTTAAACCAAGAATACAGGGAGCCACTCTCTCTTCTACAGTAGAATAATCCCACTGGGTTTCTTTATCTGCTATTCTTGGAGAGGTTCAAAATACAAATAAGGAAAAAAGAATGAATTTTTGTTTGTTTCTCCCTTGCCAGGGATTACTTCAGGAGAAGTATGAAGTTATAGTAAGTACTGGAGTCCTTGGACGAGGGCTTGACCTTGTTAATGTCAAACTGGTGGTGAATTTTGATATGCCTTCAACAATGGATGAATATGTACATCAGGTAAATTAATAAATAAATTGCTAATGCTTTATTTGAAAAGTATATTGAAATCTGACATCCACCTGTGGAAATTTAAATGTAAACAGAGATATCATTTACCTCTTCAGAGTATTCTTTTTATAAGAAAGGAAAAAGTGGTGCTGGATAATCTCTTCCATAAGTCTCTTATGTAAATCACTCAAATCTAGACTACTGTTCTTATTATATCCTATATAAGTTACTAAAACATAGAAGAGTGTCCTTAAATCACTTACTTTTGCGCTATTGCTCTTTCTGTTTTGTACTCTCTTGTATCATTTTGTGTCTATAGAAAACAAAGTTTACCATTTTTTATTGTGTGAAGAAAGGTCAAATACTCCTCTTGTAGCTGCAGCTCATCGACAGTGTGGGATATATATTAATAGTCAGAAAGCAGTAACGAACTTGATTTCTTTCCCTCTTTCTAGTCAAGCATCTCCTCTGATATTTTATTTTTCTGTGGATTTCCTTCTTTAGAAAAGATGATCTGTGAGTTGAACGTGCGAGTTCATTTATGTTCACAGTCCCCAGCCCTAGTTTAGCTGGCACGTCAAGAGAACTCATTCTTGCCCTCTTTGTGGCATTAGGAAGACACAGTGCTACTGTGTGCAGTTCTGAGAACATTGGCTATGGGAAAAGCCAGCAAACTGGAGGGAGTCCTGGTGAAGTCAGGGGGCTGGCACATGTGACACTTGAAGACAGGCTGAGGGAACTGGGCTTGTTGGGGCTGCACTAGAGACTTAATTGCTCTCTTCCATTTGGGTGATTACAGAGGAGACAGAGCCAGACTCTCCTTGAAGATGCCTGGGGAAAGGACAGGAGCCAATGGTCATAACTTGCTGCAAGGGAAATTGTGGCCTCATAAGAGGGAGAAAAAATTTTCACAGTGAGGGGAGTCAGGCAGTGGAAGGGGCCAGAGGGTTGATGGGACCTTTGTGCTTAGAGACACTTGAAACAAGGCCTTGAGGGAACTGATCTGACTTTGAAGTAAACTTCGTTCCAAACAGTTGAGAAGGACCTCTGGAAGTTATCCATTGCCCTGAACTCCTCAAGTATTCTGTGTTACTAACTGCAGTACTCCCTTCTTGTTTTAATTCTCTTTCTGCTGAAGTTACAAGCATGTATTAAGTAAATAAAAAAATGATTTTTCCTAGCATCAAAACTATATCAATATGATATCAATTAGCTGTTCCTAAATAGAGTCTTTGTAGATTATTTTCTAATTTGTTCAAGCGTTTTAGATAATGTTGGTAGATAATTTAAAGTTACCAAAGGATATTTAAAGTAAGAGCTTCTTAGTGGCCATGCTGGTGCATATTGTGCTTGATGTATGTGGCATCTTTATAAGAAAGATTTTTAAAAAACCCTTTCTTTGGATCAGATCTACTCTAAGCCTTTGGCCATAGTCTGTACCTCATATCTCTGTATCACAATTGGACTTCTGGTATGTCCCGTAAACGAGTCACAATTTTAGATGCATTTCAGCTACAGCTTCAGATCTACATCTCCTGAATTCAGGAAGTTTATTGTAAGTAGCTCTGTGCTTAGAGGATGAGATAGAGATTTGGCCCTGTTGTTTAGGTTCACTTGCTGTTTCGTAACAAAACCATAAACTTCTAACACTTCTAAGGACTTCCATTTAATATTGCTAACTTAAACTGAATTTATGCTTTTTCAGGTTGGAAGAGCAGGGAGATTGGGTCACAGTGGAACTGCAATTACTTTTATCAATAACAACAGCAAGAAGCTCTTTTGGGATGTTGTGAAGAGAGTAAAACCCACAGGCACCATTCTTCCCCCACAGCTGCTTAATTCCCCATATCTGCATGACCAGAAAAAAAGGGAACAACAGAGACTTAAACAATTACAGAACAGCCTTGTAACAGGAGATAATATTATGGACATTATTAAAAAACACAGCAAAAATAATTCTCAGAGGTAATAAAGGCATATTTATATTTATGTAATTACAATAAAGTATGATTAAAAATAAACATGAAATGTTGCCTTGTATATTGCATTTGTAGAAGAAATTTGTCCTTTTTTTAGGGAGTCTCATTTTTAGCTCATCTTTATTTT
The DNA here is from genome assembly GCA_013399225.1 of Rhipidura dahli. Taxonomy (NCBI): domain Eukaryota; kingdom Metazoa; phylum Chordata; class Aves; order Passeriformes; family Rhipiduridae; genus Rhipidura; species Rhipidura dahli. Next base: position 1,478,379 of record VXAC01003337.1, on the reverse strand, counting down.
GAAATACTGGCTATTGTGTGTTTAAATTACAGTAGTACCTAGTAAAAGTCCTCTGGAACCCTTTTTCAAAACCAGTAGTCTTTGATCTTGCTTGCAAGATAAAAAAAAAAAAAATTAGTGGCAGATTAGCCTCTGCAAACCTCTGAAAATCTCTTCCTGTTAACTTAAATAAAATCTGCCGCTGGGAGGATTTCTCCAAGTCCTCAGTATGCTTTCTTGGGGTTTCTTAGGAGCATACATGCAAGTTTTGTTTATAAACAGTACTGAAAATTTAGTTTCTCCTTTAGTGTTTGTGGACTAGCTGGCAGTTCTGCTCAAGGACTTTGCAATACCAGAAATAATTTGTTATTAGTGTAACTTCATTGAAGAGAAATAAGATAAACCTATAGTTCTGTTTTTACCAAATGAAATGTAGTTAATATATAAATGGTCCTAATTACTCATTTGAGCATAACTTGCCATGCTCTGACACCAGATGTTCTTCCTTTTTTTTTGGGAAATGAGATCAAAACTGTATTAAAATAGTGTTGTTATGATTTCCCATCCTAAGTCTGACATAGGTCATAATTGGAACTTTTTTTTTTTTTTTTTTTTTTAATTTTTCCCACTTTAGCACTGAGGCTGCTCTTTGGCGAAAGGACAGCAATGGGATAAATTGACTAAGTGGCAAAGAAATGGTTAAGAGCTGAGTAGTTAATTTTTTTCCCCCAACAAGAAAAAAAGAGTATGTTTTTCACAGAGTAGGACAAATGACATGAGTGTGGCACCAGTGCCAGATTTATTTCAGGGACTAATGTTGTAGATGTGAGGAGACAATTTGGTAGGAGGTGTTGAATATTAGCTGTTTGATACCAATCTTGTATTGTAGACCCAAGTTCAAACAAGAGCTGGGGTCTGTCTGAAGACACATTAGGGGTGTTGAATTCCTTTGACATTATTTACAACATTTTCCCCCTTAACATAATTCACAGCAACGTGTAAAACCATTGTCGTGCTTTCAGTGCTATTTTTGATTTGGCATCGTTTCAAAAGAATGTCTTCTTTAGAGATGGAACTTGTTAATTTTTCTCTCTCATTTGAAATAATCTACTCCTGCCTATAAAATGTTTTTGTGTAACACTCCTGCAGACAAATTTAGGCACTGGTATGTTTAGAAGTACGGATACCTCTACTCATGGCCATCCTGCTGTACCGAAATTCTGCAACTTGTGCTCAACAGTCATTCTACACCAGGTTTGCCTCAGGAATTAAATGTAAGTACAGGTTGTATAAAGGTAAAATTGTATCAGCAACCTGGTTCTATTATCTTGTATCAAGCTTTCTTATTGTTACTGGGTTTACACTGTTGGTAGAATACATTTTATTATCAGTGGGTCTTCCATGGACGTATATATTCACTGCATCCAGCACCCTGTTTTTGTTTTCCCTCCGGTGCTGCTTGGCGTGTCAACATTGCCTAAGTGTCATGACTTCTTTTAATTCCTTTCCCAGCCATTTTTCCTCCCCTTTTCACCCGAGCTGTGGCCATTCAGGGGCTGAGGTNGCGCAGCGGGGCGGGCGGCGGTTGAGGAGGGGCGCGCTCAGGTGAGGGGCGGCCCGGGCGGGCCCTTCTGCCCGCCGGCGGGGGCTTCCCTTCCGCGGGCTGGGGTTTGGGCAGCCGCGGGGCTTTGGGCTGTGTGCGGCGGCGGGTCTGGAGGTGCTGCTGCTGCTGCCTCCTCGCTCTCTCCCCGAGGGCGGGCCCGCGACGCAGCCCCGCGGCCGTGCGGGGTCTGCCGGGGCTCGGCCGGGGAGGGAGAGGAGCTTTGCTGAGGGGTAACAGAGCTGCCGGTTCCTCCTGCGCTTTCGCCCAGCTTTGAGCACTTGGTCTTCGTCTCTAGCTCGTGGTTGCAATCCTTTAAAAATAAGGAATGACCGTATTTCTCGTTCTGAGTTCAGTTCTCTCGAATTGAGCCTCATTCCTTATTTTAGAACGAAGGAACTTTTAATGGGGAGTTTCGCTTTTCTCGAGAAAGACTTTGTGACTATTCACAAGGCACAGCTGTGACAAGAGGAGGGGAGAACTTACAAGAGTTATGTTAAAGCTGCATGGAAAGGATGGACGTTTCAGAAAACACTGAGACCATTCATAGCTTGCCTCCTTGTTTCTCTATATACTGACTGCTAGAGGGAACCGCAAAGTTTGGATTTTACTACTCACGTACCGTAATTTCCTGTCTAGAACTGGATTGAGCAATAAATACGCTGCTCTGAAATTTTGATATTTTCCTCACAAGTTGTGAGCTATGAAAACTGCAGTCATGACATGTGTAAGTGTATGTAATTACATAAAGTCTGAGAGCACTCTGAAAGCTGTAAGTTAAAAGTGTAGCATTAAAGGAAACGTCTGTTGGAGCAGTGGCTAAATGGTTTCTTCTACATCACTTGCTCTCATCTTGCTTTCCTTTTTCCCCCGACCATGTACTGCTGTTCATGATATTGCTGCTTTTGAAGGATCAAAGGCAGGTGACTTCTTGTTGACTTTTACCAGTGAATTAATTGCAGCTGGCAAGTCTGCAGTGAGTACTGATATCAAACCTGTTACAACCCAGTAACTCTGATGCAGATGCAACAAGAAAAACATACTCTCCTATACAGATTACATATATAGACCTTTTGAAATATTTGCATGTAGAAAGGACAGAGAATATATTTTACAGTTTTCTTTTGTCCCCTAGGCTAGGTATCTCATTTTGCTATGTGTCTGTGTGCTAGAGTGGGCTAAAATAACATCTAAAGGTACTATTAATAGCTGTCTTTATTAACTGCCCTATTCTGATACTGGGTTATATATTGCATATCAAAATCCTAAAAAAAAAAAAAATCTGCTTTCCATGTTCTCAGCTTTTCTGTTCAAGGCTAACTTTGTTGTTTTCTTGGAGTCTGTTGCCTGTGAAACACTAAGTGTAAATAGCTGCGAGTAAATGGAGGCACAGTCTGGAATTTCCTTACTTTGGAAATCATTGTAGATCACCTGGAAGAAATATCCATGGTCATCTTTGTTGCTAAATAGTAAAATTGTTCTTTTTACCAACTGGCACTTCTTTGTGATGGTTGGTTTACTTTGTGAAGTAAATCATAGAAGTCAGTATATAAAATCAAATAAACTGTTGTTGTTGGAAGCAGTCATTCAAATATAAAATAATTACTTTTTTTTTTTAAATACTAGAGGTGAGGCAGGATACTAAATGTTCTTAATGCTTGGGAACACGTACTGCAGTATATGTAAGGAGCTGCCTGTGCACCAAAACATAACTCACACTGGACATGAGCATGGTAAAAAAATTTTTGCTTTGTCTCCCCAGATTCCTCACGAAGCAGCAACTAGAAATAATCCTTTAGGAAAGGTGCCATACTTGTTAGCGTTTGGGTTTTAATTTGCTGGAAGACAAGATGCCTATTTACACAGTTCCTGCCAGGAGCCCCGCTGGGACACGATGCACGGCCACTTTGCAGAAGGCTTCCTCGCACAATAGCCTGGCCAGCAGCAAAGCACCTGGGCAGCAGCTGAGGTCACAGGTGTTGGGAGAAAAGGACAGTCTGCCTTTCTGTCCTGAGAATAACACTGAGGAAGGAAATAGGACCTATGTGGTTTCAGCTTGTGCAAAAGTGAGTGATGCATCAACTACTTTTAAACTTGAAGGCAGATTAACACTCCAGAGGAGAACTGGAGCAAGCAAAAAATCAGTGTCTGGTAGTGACACAACACAGGGCACAGAAGAGCTACAAACAGAGAAAAGACTTACTCTGCGGAGGCGTGTGAGGACTGGGTCCACAGAGAGGAGTAAAATGAATCAGAATATTGTGCCTAGAAAAGAAAATGATGACTCTGATGCACAAAGAAATGGCAAGATTCCACTTCCACAGAATATTAAGGGTACAGATGGTGTTAAACCAAACTTGAAGTTAACTGAGAATCAGTCAAGTACCAAATTGCAGCATAACCTGAACAGCAAGGATTCCTTTTGTTTATTTGGTGGTGTCTGTGAAAATGCTATCTCCAAGAGCTTAAAAGATAAGACAAGCACTGCTGACACAAAGTTTCAAAATGAAGTTCCTAAATCAGAACGGTTAGTTACCTCAAAATGTACTAATGGGCTATCAGAAGAACAACTGAATGAAAGAGGCAATATAAATAAGCTAGCTGGAAAGCAAAAGGTACAGCACTCGATGATAAAACATAGCGGCTTGGAAAGACCAAGGACACCAGCAAAAGTTTTAACAGAAAGATTTACACTGACACCAAAGAACAGCACTTTTCAAGATCAACCAACTCTCAAGCCAGCCTCAAATGAACAAACACCTCATCTGAAAATTTTAGCCAAAAAACTCCCTAGTGTCTCCAGCTCTCTTCCTGTGAGTACAGGTTCAGAAACAAAAGTGAACACAGAAACTTTAGCTGAGAGCAGCAGTACTGGGGAAGATGTTTTCAAAGTGAGAAACAGCAAAGTGATTGTAGCTGTGCGGGTGCGGCCCTTCAGTAACAGGTTTGTATCCTGGACTCACATCTGGTGCTAACAGTGTATGTTGATTTCTACTTCGTATTTTTTGAGTTATTTAAACATTGACCCAATAAGGATATCAGCTAATTTCCAAGTATGTATTATACTTTGTGCGACACCAAGATGAAGATTTTATTAAGATACTGAATTGACTTTATAGTTGTTTTGACCTATTTTTTATGTATTCATTAACAGAAGTATTTTGAGCCTTAATACCTTTCATCAAACAGGTATTTTTAGCAATGATCACTGATCTTTTTATTTTCCATTAGGCAGTAGATTGAAATGACTAACTTAAAGCATGTGGCTTATTTTTTTATTTCCTGCTCTTTCCATTCAGAGAGAAAACTGAAAACTCATTCCCTGTAATCTCCATGAGTGATTCAGAGACAGTTGTACGAAATCCATCCACAAACCAAGTTTACAGCTTCAGTTACGACTTCTCCTTCTGGTCTTTTGACAAGAGTCATCCTAATTTTGCAAGCCAAGCAATGATTTATAAAACTTTGGCACTGCCACTCCTTGAAAGAGCTTTTGAGGGATACAATGCTTGTCTTTTTGCTTATGGGCAGACTGGCTCTGGAAAATCGTACACGTAAGTTGCTAATAATAATAGTTAAAATTCCATAGGAGCCAATTGTTATGCAGTGTTAAGTGATGAAAGAGATTAAGCGGAATGGATTTCAGAGTGATTGTGTCAAAATGTTATTGTGGATTTTAAAAATAATTAAACCAATATTTATAGCAGTTAAGCAAAAGTTAACTCTAGAATATTTCTAGGTATCTGATCCTGACTTCTTCCTACTTTTAATGAAGAAAATAAAAACTTTCTAGCAGTTATAGTGAAGGAAAGCCTTTATTAATGCAGAGAGCTCCTCAGACTCTCCACTGCTGTTTTTCACCACTTGGCTATTTTGTGCATGAAGTGACATAGTAAAATATAGCATGCTTTTTGGAGAAGACATTTTAGAGATCCTTATAATTATGGTCCTTATGCTTCAGAACTTTAAATAAATCCAGATGTTTGTGGCACTGCTTATTTGAAATCAAATCTTTGCACAAAATAATCCCAGATAAGTAACATTTTTAGGGTTTACAGCCACTTGTGTGTATCTTATTTATATTTTGAAATAGAATGCCTAGTGAGCTGTTTGGTTTCCAAACATGCGTCTGTTAAAGTTAGTTTATGAGTTTTATAATTCCCATCAGATGCTATAGACTTTTAATAAAGGTAGTTGAGGATCAGAAATGTTTTGGTTCAATTTACAATAAATATAGAATTAAGTTCCCTTTTAAATGGATGAACTCAGTTTTTACTTATGCTATTTTTTCTACCTTGGCCTAAAAGAAAGATGAACTCTGAATTGCAATTGTTATCCTATTTGTAGGTTTGTTGGGGTTTTGTTAGGATTTTTTCTTTCACTTAAACAATGACTTACCTTCACCCCTTTGTGTTTTGAACAAGGCTGAAATTAGTATCAGGGTCCTCTGGTCAAGTTTACACGACAAATTTCTGCTGTGCAGCCATGTGTGTCTCTAAACTGTAGGTGGATTAGTCCAGTGCACTGGTGTTCTGCTGTGGCAGAACTCAACAGGGAAAAAACTGCATCAGGGCTGGAGACAGGCTTAGGTTACACTGGAAGTCTGCAGAGAATATAAAATGCAGGTGTGTTAAAATAGTAAACATCTATAAGTTTAGTGGTTATAGTACAACATACTCTTCTGCTGCTGTAGAGTCTTTATTTTACTTGGGTTTTCAACCCATTTCTCAATGGATGAAGTAGAAAATACCTCTGAATGTCATCTTGTCCAACTCCACACTTGGACAAGCACCAATTTAGATCAGGTTTATTTCTGTTGCTTGTTGTTGTACAATTTAGAAGCATATGGCATGGCAACTTTAGAGCTGTACAGTTAACATTAAACCTATCTGTGGGAGAGTTACAAAGCTAAACCAGCAGGATTTTTGTAACTGCAGGATGATGGGGTTTGATGAAGACCGAGGAATAATTCCAAGACTTTGTGAAGATCTTTTCAATCAAATAGCACAAATGGACAAGGAACAGGTGACATGCTTATGCCATTGACTATACATTGGAATGTGAGGAAACTGATACCTTAGTGCTGATCCATTTATTAGTGTTAATATTTTTTTACTTATTCAAATCTTATTTCTATTCATAGCTCTGATTCAAGGGGTTCCCTAAACAGTCAAAATCAACATTGTTTTGCTTCCTTAATGGCAGTAATGTGAGAAGAAAGTATGGGCATATTTTTGTTGCATCACTAGAGTAGGATTCCTTTCTCTATATTGCATGTGTTACAGTACAAGATTTATGTAAGGAAAGGCAAAACAAAATCCCAGTGGGCTCCATACTTTCAGTGGAGGCAGTAAAATAGAGCTCAAAAATATGAATTTATTGTTAAACATCATGTTTCAAAGCAAAATACATTGTAATAATATTCCAATTCTAGAATTCTAGCTGAAACAAAAAATATCTACTCCGACTTTCTTTGTATATTTTTCTCTGTGTGGTTGGCTGTGTCTGTAATGACCGACTTGCAGTTCAGTAGACCTTAAAAGTTTTCCATTTTTAACTATTCTAAATTTCTCTACTGCTTTATATTTGAATTCTGGCCTTTGACTCCTAATACCTGTGAAGATGTAACATTCTAACCCTACTGCAGATTTGATAGATGCTGAGGAATTTAAGAAAGTTATTTATTGCTGAGTTTGGCTATAGAGTGTAACTTCTAAAAAATCCAGAGCTCTTTTTATTGCTTTGCTTATGCATTGTAAGTAGTTCTGTTGCAGTGAATTGTCCTGAGTCTTGTCTTTCTGATTCCAGTGCTTTAGGGGTTTTGCTGCAGTCTTATTTGTCTCTTAAAGAAAATTCCATTTTATTTGAAAATAGAAAGATGACCCAGATGCCTTCAGAGAAAAACGATGTATTTTCATGAAAGTGTTGTAGTGTTTTTGGTTTTTAATTGTTGTAGGTAGAATCAAAGTTTACCTTCCCATTAGGTCATTCTGTTCCAGTCAGGATACTGACAACATCAATCCACATGTTCCATGTGACAAATATCGTGCTGTAGAAGCACAATCCCTAAGACAAAGAGATGGGTTCAGGTGCAAACAAAACTATGTCTTTGTGTACTAAAAACCCAGTGCTGTAACTTCTGAGGTTGATAATATACTTTTTTTTTTAGTGCTTTATAGCTTCTGTCTGGGAATATCTGTGGATGGAATTCCAGTGAATTGTATTTTTGGTCTTAGCAGCGGGGTTACCGTAAATAACCTTTAAGTGTTCCTTCCACCCCGAATTATTTAAGGATATCATTTCTCTTGTAAAGTTCCTTCAGCACAAATGTTTATAACACTGAAAATCAGGATCTGGCAGTTTAGGTTAATTTTTGAAACAAAGGATGATGGATGTATTTTTTGTACTATATTAATAACTATTAATTTTATTAGGTTTTGTATCATCTTGAAATGAGCTTCTATGAAGTATACAATGAGAAAATTCATGATTTGCTTGTCTTCAAAGCTGAAAATGGACAGAAGAAACAAGTAAGTCGCTCGCAGAATCAAGTATCTGCATAACCTCCTAGTAGTGTCATTTATTCTGAAACAGAAATGCACAAATGACAAGTGATCATTGTTTTTTATCTAAGTACATTAGTTATGAATAATGGGATTCAAGTAAAAAAGACAAAAATATTACCAATTGACTTAAAGCAAAATGCTTGGCACTGGAGAAACGCTAAGCAATGCTGAAATAGAAACAAATGATTCAGTAGAATCTGTGAAAATAATTAAAATCTCCCCTATCTGCAAAATGAAGATGATCTTATCAGCCTTTATAAAAATCCTTTATCTAAATCTCCAGGTTATAATAAGAATCTGTAAAATATAATTTGTGTTATTGTCTTGTAATTTAGATGGAGTTTTCTTTTTTTGTTGACTGGTTGTCTCTCAAGGAGCTGGAGGAGGTGGAAAAGAAACGAGATTGGCCTGATTAACTAGTTGAGGATCACTAGTGAAACTAGTTTAGCTAGTTTTTAGTGTTTGTGTGTTAGAATATGTAAAACTGTAAATTAAAGAAATTTGCCTGAAGTAGTGTACGTAGGGAAGGAATTTATCATGTCTGATTTATCAAAGGAAAGTACTTCCTGTGCTTTGACATTGAACACTATCCTGGCCACTTGGGTGTAAATTGAATATCAGCTTATGAATAAGATGATGTACAACATTCACCTTGTTGTTGAAATAAGTCCTTTAACCTAAGCTTGGGACTTAGGTGGGCTTGTTGTAAAGAAGTTAAGGCTCTACTCTCTTGTGTAAAGCAGGAATGCTTTCACTCTGACTTTTGCCAGTGATTTGGGGGTAAGCTACTTAGAAACGTAATAGATTTATGTTGGAGAATCTTGTTTTGTTGTTAAGATATTCCTGAGTGCTAGATCTAACTAATGCATTCCTAATAAGTTTTATTTTGAAATTATTCTTACCAGCTTCGTGTAAGAGAACATCCAGTGCTAGGACCATATGTGGAAGGCCTGACCGTGTAAGTCTTAACTGTACTTATTTTAACAGATGTATGGTATAATCCTGAAAGAGTGTGATAATTATCTTGAGGCTCTATGAAAGTACATTACTGTGTACTCACCAGTAAATGAAGAAACATCCCAGTGTTATGTAGTTTTAGAAAAATGCATACCCATGATTAGCTTTATATATTGTCTTTATTGCCTTAGCGAAAAAAGTGTGTGGAAGTCTCAAGACCAGTGAAGCTTTCATTGTATATTTGTATTCTGTTTGTAACTGGGAAAATGTTTCAAAACTCAGGTAACAGGGAAATCTATAGAAAAGAAACTGTCTGAAGCCAAACTTTTTCTTTTTCCCCCCACTCTAGGAATGTCGTCCGTTCTTACTCTGATATTCAGGTAAGAGTTACTTGGTTACTAAAAGGGAATACAAATATTTCTGCCTGCTCCTTTTCTGCTTACTGCTGAAAAATAAATTCCATGGATGGGAAGCAAGTACTTAACAGCCTGTCCAGTAGTCTATGATATTTAAGCTGATTGTGTAAAAGTGTGATGAAGACTAGTCTTGTATAATGGAGCTGAATAGATTTGTCAAGTGTCACCATACACATGGTTATTTCTAAAGTTTAACTTCTAATTCCTCTCTTATAGTCATCATTTGTGTTAATAACTGTATTTGCAAACATTTAAATCTTCAGTTAACCATCCAAAGTAGGGTTTGGTTTCATATCCTGACTTTTGTCTCTTACAGAGTTGGCTTGAACTAGGAAATAAGCAGAGAGCAACAGCTGCTACAGTAATGAATGATAAGAGCTCTAGATCTCATTCTGTCTTCACCCTTGTCATGACACAAACCAAGGTATTGCTGGAGTTTTTTTTGTATCTGCTCAAATCTGATAGTTCTTTTGTGTGCTCCCTGAAAGCTGTGAGAATATACTTGGAGAGCTTTGAGTAAAGCACCAGGGGCATTTTTACATGGCTTTCTACACAGCAAAACTTGTTTTATTTTACATGCTTTGAGTAGATTCTGATGTCTTTGTGCTAAGTATATTTATAGAGGAAGTATAAATATGTCTAGGCTGACAGATCTAGGAGTAGTTCCAAGCTTCTCAGTGTGAGGTTTGAGATGTAACAGGAATTATAATTGAGGCCAGATTGAATTTCACACTGCTGCCAACACAATTTAGCTGCTTAGAAGGTTGGGCTGTGCGAGGTGCGTGGTTATGCTGAGTTCCTGCAGGCAACAAACTGGGGCAGTGGTAGGAGATGCAATTTCTGCTCAGTTTCAACACACTTCACTGAATAAATGTTTTCTTGCTTCAGGATGCCTCTTCCCCAAGTGTCTCCAGGATATAGGGTCTACAACTCCTCATCTGATTTGCAGATGCTTAAAAGACAAAACCTGACTTAGTGATGTGAGCCTGAAGACAGAAATGGAATAGGTAGAGCTCCTCAGGAGTCTACAGACTGTCAGTGTTCTGCATTGACAAATTACTTGTTGGTTTGGGAGTTTTTTGTTCTTGATTGGTTTAATTTTTTGTTCCAGTTTCCTGGATTTTCTCCTTTCTTCTTCCCCTTGCCATTATCACCACTAGATTATTGATTTTTCTCTGTCATAACTGGTCTTGAGCTTTTTCCACCGACTCCTTAACTGATCTTCATTGGCCTAAGTCAGTAACAGCTTACTGATTTGCATGTTTATTGGATAACTGCAATTGGATTGACTGCAGTCATCAAACTTCAGACCCAAACCCCTAGTTTGGTAATCTGTTGTGTTTGCAGTTTATGCTTATGCAGTTATTCAGCCACAACTAACTGATACTATGGTTTTAAGTCTGAGCTTAGTCTCCTTCAAGGGATGTTCACAAGGCATCCTATCAAAAATTAAATGGAAGCATGAAATTTTTATGTATTTATTGTGAACAGCTTGTCAGATTTCTTCTTGTCCTCAGGCTTTTTATTTTGTTTTGAATGCCAGCATCTCCCTTTCTTTCCAGGTGGAATTTGTGAATGAAGAACAGTGTGATCGTAGGCTTACCAGTCAAATAAATCTAATTGATCTAGCTGGCAGTGAGTGCTGTACAAAAGCTCAGACCACTGGAGAAAGGCTGAAGGTAAATCAAGAATGGAAATCTGTGGAAAAGGATTGACTCCTAAGAATACCCTTAAACTCCAAAGCATGCTCACCTAACAGGACTTTTGGGCAGGAATTGTAGCTGTAAAAGGATATATAGCCCTTATGCTTATCAGTATTATATCACATTTTGCTAGTGATGGTGAATGGCCTGAAGAAGCTGTTTGGACTGTGCAATGAGGCAGATCTTGCTTAGAGCACCTCTCCCCATGTTATGCAGATCTAATGATCCTGCAGGAGGAATGAGGGGAAGCTGTTTGTGTGACTTTGGAAATCATAAATCAAACATCACACGGAGTTGAAGCTCTCCTGTTTTTGGGGGCATCTAATTAAATAGATTTTTCTAATAAGAAACTTTATTTCAAGCTGCCTTTGTAAGTTTGATGGTTCTTAACACTACTTATTTTAAAGGCAGAGTCTTTGTTCTTTCCAAATGAAGATACTGTTGCATCTTATTGATCTTATAATAACTGGTGACATTTAATGTGGTACAGCTGTAGCATATTTTGAAGAAAGATAATTAATCAACAGTACAGTTGATAACGTCACACAAGAAGCTGCAACTGTATTATAAATATATTTATTTTTGCTTTGTGTAGGAAGGTGTGAGTATCAATAAATCACTGTTGACCCTTGGAAGGGTTATTTCTGCACTCTCTAAACAATCTCAGAATGGAAAGAAAATGTTCATTCCTTACCGGGAATCTGTCCTTACTTGGTATGTATATTTCAGCATTTTTTATGTAGAAATAGAGGCTTTCTGACATGGTTTTCTCATCTGCTCATGAGGCATCACTTCCCATCCTTACTCTCACTCTCTCTCAAATGACCTGTGGAGGGAAGAAATTAGCCTGTTGCATCAGATAAAGAGCAAACAGGAGCTTGGTTTGTGTTTTAAGTAGCTAACAGTCCCTCTCAAATAAGTAGCAACACCCTGGGTATTTTGTATTTAATCTGTTCCACTAGGGAAGTTTTGAATTTTTCTGTCAGTGTGAGGGCCAGGGATTGATTGCTGTTCTCCTGTCCAATGAAGGTTGTTAAAGGAAAGTCTTGGTGGGAATTCCCAAACGACCATGATCGCCACAGTGAGCCCAGCTGCCAGCAGCACGGAGGAGACGCTCAGCACCCTTCGCTATGCGAAACAGGCTTGTTCAATTATCAATATTGCTAAAGTCAATGAAGATGTAAATGTCAAACTAATCAGAGGTGAGATTGACATCTGCAGGCTTTCAGGGATTTCATTTCCATGTGTTTAGCTTATTTCTTACAAGAGTTCTTACTAGTAATATTCTGTTGTGTTGATTGACTGCTTGTCAGTTAGACTAATACAACTTGGGATGTCCTCCTTTTAATATTATTGTTCTTTGTAAGCTTTTATTTTTCCTAAATTTAGGTGATATCTTAGGCTACACTTGAGAACCAGAAATAGAGAAAAGTGGGGTTTTTTACAATAAATAACAGGATGAATTTTGTACTATTGTACTGAAGTGTATTTTGCCTTCATATTTTACATGTACTGTATGTCTGGATTGTCTACTGTAGAATTAAAAGCTGAAATTGAAAAACTGAAGGCAGCTCAGAAAAGTGCTTTGAACACTGATCGTGAAAAATACAGGCGTTATTTGCAGGAAATAACATCTCTGAGAGTAGAATTGCACCAGCAGGAAAGGAACATGGCAGAAATGCAAAGGTCAGGCACTCATTAACGTCTTAATTTAAAATGGAAGTGGTAAAGTTTATATGCTGTAATTTTTGTCCTAATATGTTTTGTTCTTTTCTCCATATATTAAGGGCCTGGAAAGAAAAACTTGAGCAAGCAGAGAAAAGGAAATTGGAAGATATAAAAGAATTGCAGGTACACTTTTTTTCTGTAGGACATAGTACAGAAAACATAACTTCAGCAAACCTTACAGAAGAATGAGAGTAGCTGTAAGATTTGGTTTCCTTAATGCTCTTCTTTTAATAGATTCCTATGACTTCTTAGAAAAATTTAATGTAGATACTTGAATGCATAAAGTAAATTGTTTTTTGAAGCAGAACTCTTTTTCTTTCTAGAAAGCTGGAATTGCATTCAAAATGGACAATCATTTACCAAACCTTGTCAATCTCAATGAAGATCCTCAGCTTTCTGAGGTGCTGTTATATATGATCAAAGAAGGAGAAACTACAGTTGGGAGGTGTACACCAAATTCAAAACATGATATCCAGCTTTCTGGAGTGCTGATTGCTGATGACCACTGGTTTGTAGTGTTCTTTTTATACTTTAAGTTTCTTATTGCCCTTCCCTTTCTTTTGGAGTCACTCTTCCTTCTGGCAGTAACAAAATATGGTTTTCTAGCCAAGAAAATACTGTGTAGGGATATTTTTTGTGCTGCTTAATGATTAAGGCAACTACCGTCTAGAACTTCCCTCTAGAAATCTGTTAGCAGAGAAAGTTTAATTTCTTTGTTCATTTCATTCATGTAGCAAAGTTTTCCTCTGCAGCATTTCTGCATGAATAAGACCTGATCGAATGATGCTGTGTGATAGATAAATGTTACATTAAGTTCAGTGGAAAAGTGCAACACCTTGACAGTTCTTACTTTAATAAAAATAGACAGCAACTTGGCTGTACTGCAGAAATATTGCTTAAAGTGCATTCTATGCAACTGATCCCTAAAAAAATGCTGTAAGAAATGTAACTAATCATTTACTAAAAACATGAAAGACACATTATCAAATAAATGCTCAGATGGCAGGGTATTGTAGCAATTTTCTAGCAGTGGATAATTAGATATAAATATAGGTTCTCTACCAAAATATAGGTTGTTGTTCATTAATTATGTGTGTTGTACCCACATAGTATGAAGACAATACACAGAAAAACAATAATAGAACACTATCTAAAGCCTGAATTTTAGTCTATTAAGAAACATCACTTGAAATAATTGTGAGCTACTGAGACTGAAAATGTTTTTTGTTTACAGTGTTATAAAAAATACTGCTGGCAAAGTAAGTATTATTCCACTTAGAGAAGCCAAGACATACGTAAATGGGAAATGCATTTTGGACCCAACAGTTCTGCATCATGTAAGTAATTGACTTGGTAATAGTAATTTGTGCATGTGTGGGCATGTGTCTTTCTCTTTGATTTCTAGCTTCATCTGCATGTTGTAAACACTGAAAATTTTCTTATAAAGCTAAAAGTTTTAGCAGGATTTTTTTCCCCCAACAGGGTGATCGAGTAATCCTTGGGGGAGACCATTATTTCAGGTTTAATCATCCAGCAGAGGTTCAGAAAGTTAAAACACCTTCTTGTGGGACTACATGTTTGCATGATGGTCCAAAAGATTTTGAATTTGCAAAGAATGAGCTGCTTATTGCACAGCGAGCACAGTAAGTATTGATTCTTCTTGTTCTGAAAATAAGGTCAGTTGCTAATTCAACTATGCAGTTAGTTTTAGAAAAAAGTGAAGATTATGAATTATTTCACAATGGGGATTGTTGGAAAATAGCACCTCCAGTTATAATGGAAGTCACAGATGTAGCTGAAATGATGTATACCTCCAAGGTTCAATCACCACCAGCTGATCCAGGTACCAAGAATGTAGACCACTATTAAAGAAACACTGAGCTCCAGGAGTCCTCAGAATAGTGTATATCCTTAATTATTTTCTCTCTAAGCATACGATGAGTCTGAAAATGACTTTTGATGTTTTAAAGAGATTTAATGTCTGAAAAGTAAATGCCTTAGGAAAATGAAAAGACCCAAAGTAATAACCTGAGTTTTCTGTGATGGTGGAGAGTTTGAGAAACAGTGAAGTGTTATTTCTACTTACTTCCTTATGGGGAGTTATTAAACTGTAAGGCTCATTGATTTAAAATTTAATTTTGCATCTTAATGTGATTTAGTGAGTTTCTATTGCAGTCTTTAAATTTTTGAAAATTATATAATAAAATAAAAATGGAAACTGAGTGGACTTTGAAATTCTGGAATGACTTCCATATTTACATTGAAAGTGTCTACATTTTGTCCATGAAATTAAAAAAATGTAAAATATGAGAGTTGTTTTTTTTGAAAAAAACCTTAAACCCTCATGACAGAAAAAAGCTTATAATCTCTATTCAGCTTATAAGAGATAAACAGCAGCAATCTAGATGTATGACACTTGTAGGCTTGAATCAGAAATTGAAGAGGCACGACTCAAAGCCAAGGAAGAAATGATGCAAAGTGTCCAAATAGCAAAAGAGATGGTTCAACAAGAACTGACTTCACAAAAAGAAGCATATGAAAGCAAAATAAAATCCCTGGAAGCAGAGGTGGTAAGTTGCCATTGCATCATTATATAAAACATATCAATAAAGTAAACCAGAAACTGTAGTGTATGTGGTATCTGTTTGTTTGGTGCTTGGTTGGAGTTGGTTTGTTTGTGTGTTTTTGGTTTTGGTTTTTTTTTCTCTTACATATTATAGCAGCATTGTAGGGAATGCAAAACCTCATTCTTTTAAAAAAAAAAGTCAGCCTTAGTGACACAAGAAGTTGTAAAGTGGTTATTTTCTTCAGAGTTATTCCAAGGATTGTAACTTGTAAGCAAAGAAAAATACTTACAGAATCTAGCTTATTGCATGAGGCTTTTAAATCACTATACTGCATTAATTATCACAGCTTTTTTCCTTCCCGAGCTCGCATGCTACTTCGGAGTTGGTTTTTTCACTGTAGTTGCAACATGCAGGAGTTGGTATAGAACAGTACCTCATGGTAAAGCAGTAACGGTGTGTTTTATATTGTACATACTCTGCAGGAGACCTAATGTGATGTGAAGTGTGGTATACCCACTTGTGAACTGGGGTATAACCACTGCTGATGTTGGGCTGTGTAGGTCACAGAGGCTGCAAGTTTTAAATGTATTCAGTATCTGCCCGAGGGATGGGTCAGAAATGCTGTAGAAGCAGCATTCCTTCTCCCATCTCTCCCTTTTGATATTAGAGAGAAGAATCTCGTAAGAAGCAAATCCAAGAACTGAATAACCAAAAAGCCACAAATAAAATACAGGAGCTGGAGAAGGCCAAGAAAAGCCTTGAGCTAGAACTCCACTTCAATAAGAAGCGTTTAGAAATGGAGACCTTAGCTACCAAGCAGGTAATTGGAAAAAAAAAAAAACCTGTTTAGGCAATAAACTGTGGTTTCTCTGGGTTTTTTTTTTTTGTTGTTGTTGTTTGTTTTTAAAAAAATCAGTTACTGTAAAGGAAGTGATTTAAAGTACTTCTATGTGATGTTATGCAGAAGAACTGATGTTTTGTTTGCAACCTGAGTATGGTAATATATTAATGTTGGGGATTGACTAATGCTGACTTTATTTCTTAAATATTATGGATGGTTTTGTTCCTGCACCAAAATTTGCCTTTGCCTTTGGCAAAAGTTATTACTCCAGACATTAATGTAAATAATGACTGAGTCTTGGCTGGTGTTCATATATATCTGACTGCTGCAACAAATACAACTTATTTAAAAAGCTATTCCTTTTTAATTCCAGTATTTTTTTGAGCATTGCAATATGTAAGCAGACCCAGATAATTGTCAGTTTGAAAAGTAATTATTTTATATCAGCATAGCAGATGTCCAGTATAAAATTAATTTTGTGAGTCTTTAAAATGGCAGGAACAAAAAATTTAGATTCAACAAACAGCGTAAGAGTTTTAGATTTTTTTTCTTTTAATCACTGCTCATTTCCCCCCAGGCTCTAGAAGACCATAGTATTCGTCATGCAAAGATAGTGGAAGCTCTGGAAGCTGAGAAGCAGAAGATTGCTGAGGAAATACACAGCCTTCAGAAGAATCAGAGAAGTGGGAATAAATCAACCACGAGTATGTATATACATAATGTTGCAAAGGCAATGCTAGCTTCTCTTTTTGTTCAGTGGGCATGGTGGGTACTGATACAGGAACTTTTTCTGCTCCACTAACCCTTCTCTAGTGATCCTGAGCAAGAAGAGCCTTCTGGTTGTTACAAACCTTTGTATTCATCAGCTGTATGTATTGAACTGTGTTAGAAGCTCTGTTTAATCACACTCAGGGTGGTTAGGTGGACATACATGTAGTCTGTATTTATCCCAATTACTTAAAAGTCCTTCCCTCTCTGTCTTCACTGGTCAGGTATTAACTCATTGGGGAAACTGGAGTAACAGAATTAATTTTGTTTAGTTTCCTGTCTTGGATTAATAATAATATAGGGTCTGGTTTTATGCCTCTGTGTCTGAAATACCCTTTACCCAACCATTTAAAAGAGTTATCTTGCCCAGGAGGGTAAGTTTTTCCCAATGTATTGGAAATTATTGGAACAATTGTTGGCTAAGTTTCATTTGTGCTTTTGGGCTGTGGGTTTTTTTCTGCCCTTAATTGTTTTTAACCCTAAAGTTGTTGCATCACATAGTTTGGTTCACTTGATGCCTTAGGTTTTAACTTTTATATTTTTCAAAATCCTGTACTGCCTAGTGTGTAACTCTGAGGTTTCTTGTAGCCTGTTCTGCTCTCTCGTGCTGGGCACACATAACAAAGCCTTTCTGGGCCTGCTCTTCAAGGACACCCAAACTGTCCTAGGCCCAAAAAGTGTAAACTAAAAGCCTCTGAAAGGGGGGCAAGCTGAGGGGAATTACATCATTAAACTGAAGTTTTGATTGGAGAATTAACCCTGGCTATGCAAATGAACCAAACATATAAAGTTGTAAAGAGATCTCTTGTCCATCTTGGGGTCCATTTTGGCAGCAGCTTCTGGATCCCGAGGTGTACCTTTGAAGGCCATTCAAATAAATACCCACCTTTATTCCCTTACTCCTGTCTAGTCTCTGTTTTTAGGTGGCCTCTTAAGGCATCACACTAATATATTCTATGTTCTTTGTTAGTTCCACTGAACTGGAAGTCTCTGAAGCTGTCTGTGATGATTAAAGAGGCTAACACCATTAGTAATGAATTAGGGAAAAACACTGTTTTCTGCAGGTCAGTATCTGATTTACTTAATTGTAACGTGTAATGTAATGGATATATAGTATTTATGTATGTATTTATTTGGGGGTAGATTCCGGATGTGCAGTGAGCTGTTGGTGTTCCTTTTAACAGTCTTGTGCAATTGAACATGATAAATGAATTTTCCAAACTAGCATTAGCTGAGTGTGTAGTTGAGCCTTGATACTTTGAAATGTGAATTTCTAATTTGAATTTTAGATCAAAACTTTAAAGGTATGCTATAGACAATTAATTTTGAATTGAGTATGCTCTGGAGGTGAATCTTCTGATGCCCATGTCCATCTTACTTTGGTTCACATATTAAAGTGGTGCTAAAGCATGTGAGATGCATGATGTCTCAAGAAATTATTGTGCTACATTTTTAGTCTCCTTATAATCCTACCTACAAGTACCTTTTTTATTTTTGCAATGTGAATATGTGTTTTGTCTTGATTTTTGTCCTCTTTTTTTAACTTTCTCCAATTCTTAGGCATGACAAAATTGATGATAAAACAGGAAAAGTGTCTTCTATTCAGGTGCAGGTTCGTAATACCAAACTGGGAATAACAACTTTTTGGAGCCTAGAGAAATTTGAATGTAAAGTAGCAGCGATGAAAGAACTCTATGAGGTCAGTAACAGTTGAAGAATCACCACTAATTATTGGTTATTTTTTGTCAAAGATAAGATTTTGATAATGCATACTGGAGGAAAATCTTGTGGTTTTGGGGGTTTAATGTGATATTAATCAGCAAGACACGTGACTGCTGTTTAGTAAAAACATGAATATGTACTTTAATGGTAAACAAAAAGAGTACAACGGAAGAAAATTACTTTATTCAGGTCATCTTATATAGAGGGCAAGAAGCAGTAAAACAAGGACTGCTTTGTGATTCTTTTGGTTGTTCAATTGTTTTATGTTCTAAAAGAACTTAATTTTCTAAAGGTATCACTTGAGTTTTCATTATTATCTTCTACTTATCCATATGTTTTCTACTTTATCACTTTTTTTCTGTTTAACCCTCCTTTTCCCCTGTGTTTTATTTTGTCAGAGTAATGATAGAAATAAAGCTGTTGTTGATGTGTTTTATGATCCTGCTGATGAGTGGGAACCTGACCTTTCAGACAGCTCCGTTTCCTCACTTTCCAGAAGAAGGTAAAAGTAATTTGTAGCTACTCTTCTATGCTTAAAACAAAGCAAAAACTTGTGTAATTATCTAAATATGCTTTTGTTCCACTGTCATACACTGTGTCATCGATGAGTCTTATCTTATATTCACTCATTCTCTTGGATTTCCTCATGGACAAAAAAAAAAAAGGAACAAAAGTTGTGTGTAGAGCTTTGCAAAGCATGGATCATCTATGTATCATCAGTGCAGAGTGAAATGTGTAATTTTTAGTGTTTGCTTCCCACTTCTATACTATCCAAGCATTGTTTTTAAGGAGTAAATTGCATATGGTCTGGGACCTTGTATTTGAAGCTTTAGCCTTATAACAATATTTATAACTGTCTCGCACACTTTTGCAGGCTGTAACTCATCATGGAAATGCTTGATGAGGAGAAATTATTTTCTTTTCAGGGTTTTTCATGTTTTTATTTTATTGTCCTTTCTTAGAAGTAGAAGCTTCATGAAGAACAAGAGAATTTCTGGATGTTTGTCTGAGATAAAATTGCAATCTATTCAGAATAAACAGACTTCCTATATATCAGGTACTTGCTATATGGCAGAACACCTTTCATTTCATACTGACAATTCAAACCTACTACATGCATAAAACATAGGTGCTTCTAATAGTTGTTTAGAAAGACCACTGTGGGTTGAAAAGCAAAATGAAAAATGTCCTGTTTATGATACCTTCAAATTCATAATGTCAAGCTGTTAACAGTAGGGGTGTCTGTATTTTTGGTTATCCTTTGTTAGGGCAAAAACTTCCTGACCAGCACTAATTTAAGAATTTTACCTAAAACATTACTCTGCTTAACTATGTGAGTTAACTGGAGAAAGAGGCTGAATCCTGATACAGTAATGTGGAGACTTCATTTGCTTGTGTTGTTGCTATTCATTCAGTTACTGAGGTTTCCCCAAGATTTTGGCCAGTTTTTACAAACTTTTTTTTTTCTGAAATACAGGATGCTTTAGTCTTCCAAATACTTGTATGCATTCACTTATTTTAGATTGGCTGGATTTTATTTTCTATTTCTCTGTACATTTGATTGTTGAAACAAATGTACTTACGTTAAAGAATTTCACTATGGAATTTATCTTTGTACTACCTGAATTTGTAAACTATTTAGAACATTGTACACATTTTTTTATTAATTACTGCCTTGAGTAGGTGAATGTCTACATAAAAGTCATTACAAAGACTGTTCACTCCTATGAAAAGTTTCTTGCATGTATGTTTACCTCGTACAGGTTCACTGAACAAGTCCAGCATATGCCCGAGCTCTTCTGAATTGTTTCTTCCTGGAATTTGCAAGGAATCTATAAGTTCAGCTTTAGATTTACTGGAACAGAGTCATGAAGGAGAAAAGAGCATAGCAGATAGGCTCCTAAGTAATTTGTTTATAATTTTTTGTGGAGCATCTGCCATTTCAAAAGCCTATGAGCAACAAGATGAAGAATGTCAGGAAAACTGTAAGTGTCATTTTCATAGTGGTTCAAATATTACTAATGACTTGTCTTTCAGATGCACAGGCATTCATGTGTTTGTCAGCCACAAGAATTAACATTCCAATGTTCATTTGCGAAGGAGATGGATCTGATAGATCTCTTTCTCTTGTAGTTTTCTCTCTTGATCGTGCTGCTCAGTCCTACAGCATCAGAATTATCTCTGCTTTTGACCAGATTGTGGTTATAAGTAAACTCTGGCTTAATAATGTCCAAAAGTGTCCTGGATCTATAAAAGTTGGTGAAGAAATGAAACAGGAAATAAAGAACTTGGGAGGTTATTTACAGTTGCTGTTACAGGTAAAGCATATTAAAGAATTCATCTGTGTATAGAGAATTTCTCTGCATTAATGCAGTATTTTACTACTGACTTGCTAAATCACTTAAATGTCTGATGTGTGTAATGACAAACCAACACACCTAAGGAAGATAAATGGCCAAGGTTGCATTTTTTTCTGGCTAAGCTGGTAGGTCTGTGTGCTAGTGGAGAGTAATGCAGACCTTCCTGTGCCCAGGCCCTGGCAGAAGCATTGGTTCTTACTCATAAAATGGTAGAATAAAACACACGATGATAAGAGCAAATGATAATTTAGACTTTGAAGTGCTGCACTTTAGAAACTTATAAACCAGTGGCCAGTGAATATTACTTTTGTTCATGCCACAGCTTTGTGAAGTGGTTTTTTTTTCAACCTTGTTTTGTGGTTGCAAGGCATGATTTTTTAGCTGGGATAGATAAGCCATTGGAAGTAGGAAGATGTAAAGCTGAAAATGCCTGACTATTGTGTGCTACAAACTCTTGCTATATAGCAAGTATGTGTTCTTTGACCAGAGGTGCTTTCTGGCATCAGTGAATGATGTGCCTTTGTTTCCCAGGGGTGTTCTTCAGATATATCCTCGATGGTAGCAGAAGCATGGAGCAAAGTAAACCAAACAGTAAAACAAACAATGAAATACATTGGACACTTGGCAGTAGTCACAACAGCTGATATTTCATTTCCTGAAGAGAACAACATTCCTGCCTCTAGTCTGCAGGTGAAGAATGTTTCTTAGAAATACTGATTATGAATAGTAATTTTAGTGTTGAGGTCACATTTGCTATCAGTAAGCAAATTGTTACATGTAACAACTTCATCAACTGAATTAAGTATATTTAGAGTCTGTCTAAATACTTGATATTTATGGTGAAAATAGATGTATTAATATCCTTAACACTTTTTCTTTTCCTTAAAAGCCACATCCTTTAAATCTGTACAACTTAAAGCTATGAAGAGAAAGAAGTGTATGATGCTTTTAGGTTTGTACCTGCACTGAGATTATACAAGTCTGTCTGTCTCACTGAAATTCACTGTTTATATTTTAGTAATTTGTACTTTAAGTGCCACATTATATTTACAGAAATCTGAACTGAATTTCTGTGGTTCAAGGAAGACATGTGACTGAACAGACCTGCACTGAATAATTACCTCAAAATTATTTCTAGCCTACTATAGAAAATCTGTTTGAATTCAAGGCCACATCAGATTCTTTAATCATTGCATTTTGAACCTTTGTTTTAAAAGGAATTTCTACTTGCCATTTATGATGGAGTAGGCTCAGGAGTGGAGTGTCTCATTGATGCTGTACAGGAGAAAGCAAGAATGGTACAGAAAGAACTCGTGAAACAATGTCCACAAAATGAGGTGAGATGAAATTAAGATTATAAACTGCTATTGTGTCTTGTAGACATTTGATCATGTTTTGGTTTTTGTGCTTCTATTTTAAATTGTGAAGGTGATGCTGTAGGGAGTTACACAAAATAGAGAATAAAATGTAAGGAAAATGCACCATAGTTAAAAAAAATTTCTGTGACTGAAACTTCTAGTTGGCAAGGTAGGGTGCCCCTTGGAAATACACCATTTTTTTAGCAGGTAAGCCCTTTTGACAGAGAGTCTGAATTCCAAGAAAATACTTGGGAAAGACTGAAACCTTCTGAGTGCTCAGTTGTTCCTCTGAAGGAAAGCAAAAATTTCTGCCTACTCTGGTTTTCACTGTTGTCATTTTTAGTCCTACAGATAGTAGTAAAACCATCCAAAGTATTTAATTTCAATGTGTTTAACTCCCAAATTCTTCTTGTTTCCAGCAAAAGGAACCGAGCGCTCTGCTTTCCATATAATGCTGTTTGCTTACAGCAGATTCTTAAGTATCTGCAGGATTTCTGTACATGCTTGTCTCTGATGCAAATAATATGAAGTTGGAAAGAAAACACTAGAGCTACCTCTGCCACTAAGAATGGCAGTGATACAAAATTATGGGACAACCTTTCTTTAGTGAATATTTAAATATGTTCATTTGATCCTCCTGTAGTGAGGGGTTTAAAACCTTGCAGATATAATTGTTTTCTACCAGTTAATGTTTTCTTTGAAAAATTGCATGTTAAGTTGTAGAAAATGTTATTTCTGCTTTTGGGCATTTCTGTCTTTAGTATGTCAGTGTTCATTCTTATCCTTTGAATGTACTTAGACTTGAATGAAGTGTACATTATAATTGAAAGTTTCTTTGTAGATTCAAAACCGAATAAAGGATAACGTGGTGGCATTAGCCAGATTCCTGGAAAGTAGCATGTCTTACTGCAGAAAGGTAAGAGAAATGTTTCACAAAATGTGTGCTTTGAGTCTGGTATTCAAATTTGAAGGATGCATTTGTCTAAGAAGAGGAGTGTGTGTATATATGTGTGTATATATATGTACATACTGTATATTTATGATTGCATGATAACACTTCCTGTCACAGCAGCGTTCCTGTGATTGGAATACTAACTTTCCTTGCTACTGCATTTCCACTCAAAGCCCTTTTATTTTAATTTTACTTAGGATAAAGAATTTCTTAAGGCACTTACTTGTACCTTTTTGTGCACATCATGAACAATCTGACTACCTGTTGTGCTTTCTTTTAAGCTGAAAGTTCAGCAGTGCTGGTGTAACTGTTTTATAACTGCTGCCATAGATTATGACCATAGTTACTGGTATTTTGAATTAAAAGCCAGGACAGATTATGTGATCTAAGAGCCAAGCATTTCCTGGATTTTAATGGCATTTGCTTTTTTCTTCTTTTCCTAACCGTGTTAACAATGTGCACTTCTTTTCAGTGCTATCTTACTTAAGTGACGTGATGTCAGTTTGATTTTGTTTCAGCACTGGCTTGATTTATGTGACTGAAACCATAATAGGCATGTTTAGTACTTAATATACTTTTATGTTTTTGGTTCTCTTCAAACTGTTCTTTATTAATACAGAAAGAAACAGAATCTCAATTGCCAGAAGAAGAATCTTTATATCGAGAAATAAAGAAAAGCACTAAGATTGCTGGGAAGTATTTGGAAATGGAGCAGTGCCTAACTGAAGTCTGTCAAATTGTTTCTTCCATGTTCCAAGGTATTTAGCTGGGTTACCACCTGTAACCTATGGGCTACAGGAGACTTGCAAAGGAGAGGGCTGTTTGATCTCTCTTTGGAAAATGCTGCATTTGATTCTTCCTGTTTCTGTTTTTCATAGGGTTGTACAGGAACACCAGCCCTCTCAGGAGCTTTGCAGAAAATATTTCTGTCTTAGCTGGATACTTTAACAACTATTTCAGTTTATTTGCCTTGTCTTCTGTGAACAGCCCTATCCAGAAAATGCACCTGCCTTTTATGAACCTGGATGAATTGGACTCTCTGGTTGATTCCCTCATTATGAATTTTGAACTTGAACAAGGACAGCCATCACTGCAACCTCAAACTATTTGTAGTGAAACTACTGAGGCTCGAGGAGGACAGGTTGAAACAGGTCAGGTAGAATTTGCTTGGAAATGGAATGGGATTCCAGAATGCACACAAACTCCAGAGCTTTCACCTGGTAGGATAGAATGGGTGTAAAATGTTACTATCAAGAAATTAAAGAGAACTCTTTCCTATTGTAACGTACCACAAAAAGTTAAAATGTATTGCTAATATTATTAGTGAGTGAGTGGTGTGAAAGTAAATGTCATGATTGTATGAGGATAAGCACCCTGTATTTCACCAAAGAAAAAATACATTCCCTAAGAGGCTTTTAAACTTTTAAATATAATTCTTTTTGTTTTAATAGAAGTCTATTACTACCTAAGTTTATAAGAAATAATTTAATTTTTTTGAATTTTTTCTTCACCTAAGCTGCATTATGATCTGCTAATGCTGTTGCAACTTGAAAGTGGTTTTTTATGCCTTTTTTTTTAAACAGAGCAAAAACTTTGTATTTATTTATGTAGACAAAAACAATGAGAGATAGTAAAAGTACTTTACAACCTTACTTCATGAATGCTTTTTAAAGTGGTTTTTAGTTCATTGAAGAATCTGGGCTTAAAGTATCACAATGGTGCTGTTCTTCAACGTGATCTGAAGTAAGTTTATGTTGGGTTTGTTGCTAGTGAGTTATTTTTTGATTGCTCCAATCACTTTCACCATGATTCATATTGGAATAGAAACATATCTCTTCCTAAATAATATATAAATTAACCCAGGTTCTAGAGAGCTTCTCAATCTGCTACTTCCTTGTTTTTTTAATCATTGTTTAATATCTTACTTTTAGTCTGCTGGCTGAAGTTAACAGGAAGGATGGAAATTAATTTGCATAGGTTTTAGAAGGCCTGGACTAAGCACAGTTTTCTCACAGCAATGCTGAGCAATTTCTAAGGTAAAACCTAAGGTTTTTTCCTATACATTAATGCTTCTGTTGTGGTTTAAGCCCTGCTGGAAACTAAGCACCACACAGCCAATCCCTCACTCCCCCACCAGTGGGGGAGAATCAGAAGGGTGTAAGTGAGATAATTCCTGGCTTGAGCTATAGACAGTTTAAGAGGAAGAGCAAAAGCCATACTCACAAGCAAAGCAGAACAAGGAATTAATTTACTGCTTCCCATGGGCTGCAGGGGAATATCTGGTCCCATGCCTGTAGAATCTCCTCCCTTGCTCCATCATGGGGTTGTTGGTCCTTCCCACAGACTGCAGTTCCTCATGAACTGCTCCAATGTTGGTCCCTTCCACAGGTTGCAGTCCTTAAGGAACAGCCTGCTCCAGTTTGGGTCCCTCATGGAGTTACAAGTCCTGCCAACAAACCTGTTCCAGCAGCATGATCTCCTTTCTCCATGGGTCCCCAGGTCCCTGCCAGGAGCCTACTCCATTACAGGCTTTCACTGGGACTTTCCCTGGGGTCACAGCCTCCTTCAGGTATCCACCTGTTCCAGTGTGGGCTCCTCCATGGGCTGCAGGTGGATATTTGCTTCCACATGAATCCAGCCACAGGTCCCAGTCTCTGACTTGTGTTGACACTGGAGTTCTGGAGTGACCAGTACAGCAGCACAGAAACAGCAGCAATGACCCAGCCATGTGCCAGTCCCTGTGCATCACCACTGCTTTCCTTAAAATGTTCCCAGGCACGGCAGAGTGAGGGGATCAGCAGCACAACAGCAGGGAAAGCAAAAAGCAGCCACAGATGAGCACTACACTAATGGACTGTAAGGCATCAAGCCCAGGGCAAGCACAGGAGTCTGCCCAAAGCAGCCAAAGAGCAATAAAGGCTGTAAATTCCATCTAACACATTCCAATCAAACCTGTTGTTATCTCAACCCATTTGAGCCCTACATTGGGTGCCAAAGAGGGCTGCTGTGGTTTAACCCCAGCTGGTAACAGCCCCACACAGCTGCAGGCTCACTGCCTCCTGGTGGGACTGGGGAGACAATTGGAAGGGTAAAAGTGAGAAAAAATCAGTGGCTGAGATAAAGACAGTTTAATAGAGAAATCAAAAAATTGTACACACAAGCCAAACAAAAAATCAATTCACTGCTTCCTGTGGGCAGGCAGGTGTTCAGCAGGGAAGCAGGGCTCTGTCACATGTAATGGTTACTTGGGAAGGCAAATGCAGTCACTCAGAATGTTTCCCCCTTCCGCCTTCTCCTCTGTATACTGAGCATGATGTCACATGGTCTGGAATGTCCCAGCTGTGTCCTCCCCACTTCCCAAGCACCCCCAGCCTCCTCACCAGCATGGCAGGAGGAGGAGCAGAAAAGGCCTTGGCTCTTTGCAAGTTCTGCTCAGCAACAAAAAAAAATCTCTATTTTATCATCATTGTGTTTAGTACAAATCCAAACAATTGTCCTGTACAAGCTGCCTTGAAATAAATTAACCCTGCTTAAGCCAAATCCAGCACAGCTTCCAAGGTGGATGTTCACAGCTGTCATCTCTCCTTCTGAGGTAAGATGTTCAACACCTTGAGAATTTCAGTCTTTGAGGACATGTCAGACTCTTGGAACTATTTTATGTGAAAAGACTACAGTAGAATCAATCATTGTCTTTTGAAAACTTTAACACTGTAGTTACAATTGATGCTGTTATTCAGTGATTTTGTGCTTTTTCTGATGTAGAGGAAATGGGGAAGGTCATTATGCTGATCCAATTACCCACATAAGTATTTCCTAAAGACTGGTACACTGTAGTACTTGGTCAAAAATGTCTAACAGTGCAGTCCTGGCGCCAAAATACTCAGCACTTTTTTTTGTGCCTAATTTCCTTCTTACATGAAGTGTGATGCTGAATTGCTTTCTTACTGTAAAGGCCTTTGCAAGTTTGTTCAAGGGTTAAGTAAGTATACTAAGTTGTTCAGATTTTTGTGCTTTAGAAATGAAGAGAAGCCTGATATATTTCTACTTGTGTAAATGAATTATTTTGTATTTGGCTGAAGGTTTAAGAACTTTACCTGTTTTTTCTGCATTGTGTATCTAAGCATGGGAAATGTAAAGAGTAAAACTACATCATGTAACTGATCACTGATTTTTACAACTTCAAGTGTAAATTCCTTGTTGATTTTCTTCAGTTGCCTTTGAGACCTTCCTTTGTCACTGAGAGTACTGTTTTCTTGCTCAAAATACTGTAGTGTCAAAATATGAAATATTAGTAAGAGCTGTTTTCTGTAGCTCACAAACCAAAAAAATTCATTTACATATGTTTCTTTATCAAGACACATTAACTTTCCTCAATTAACAGCACTCATCTATAGTAATCTATGCCTATTAATGTCAGAACAGTCAATCCCTTTCAATATCTGCTAGTTGAGATTATGGTGTTTTGTCAAGTGTTCATTGCAAAATTACATGCAGGTGTTACTGATATTCCACCTGCTCACATGATTAATTCCATTAGCTTTTGTTCTTGTATTTAATGAGAACCATTGCTCAGAAAACATACTGAGATTTTTAGTTCTGTGTATTATTGCAAGATTTTTTTTGTTTGGTTGGTTTTTTTTCTTTCTATAATTGAAAACCAAGTTTTTCACAAACTTGAAACTCAAAATGACTTTGAGTTTTTAGCCTTTTGGAAACTCAGGAAGTGACCATGCAAACTAATGGGTTTTAGGTAGACTTTTAACTGAGGTATTGGAAGGGCCAACTTCATAATGAAATTTAGTTTTTGCAGGATGAGTGAAAATGTGCCAATAACCTCCTTCTGCAATAACTTCCTTCCTTTGGGGTTTTTTGTTTTGAGGGGTTTTGCTGTTTTTTGTTTGCTTTTTTCCTCTTCTCTGTGCTAACCAACCGTGTCTAATCAATCCCTCTCTTATTCCCATAGTTAGTGCATTGTTTTAGAGTAAGATGCCAACAAAAGCCACTTCTGCTAGTGTTTTCTTCAGCTTGTTACAGTTACACATCACTGAAGTGCTTCATTCTCACAAGCTATGCAGTGCCCATACATTATCAATGAGGCAGTGCTCTCCCAGTGTGCTGCATTAACACATCAACACCTTTAGCTGAGGCCCCAGTCACCTAGGGGTGTAATATACCATAAGGTAAGGGATATTTATGACTATAGGCTAGTGTATCTCAAATTGTCAATGCCAAGGAATTGGCATCACAGCCAATACTATTAAAACACCTTTCATTAACTGTTATTAATGGAATTAAGATGTTTACTTCCAGCAGGTAACTGTTCCCACAGTGCTTCCACTTACTCCTTCACACTTCACTTGCACTCGTGCATAAAAATTACTTGTGGCTACAAGACTGGAGCAACAACTGTGAGCTTCTGACTCTGAAGTGGAGGCTCATGTTGGCTTTGATGAGACTTTGATGTGTCACACAACTTGGCATGTATGCTGCCTCTTTTTGCCTAATGTTTTCTAGCTACTATGTCTTCAGCCACAGGTACCAGCAGAACCATTCACACACACTTACCCAGACAACTTTTATGGCTTGGGCTGAAACTTAGTCACTGTAGTAGCTAAAGTAATTCTGCTAAAAGCACTAAATTTGGTCTCCAAAGGCCATGGGGTTCTCAAATCTACAGCCTTCAGCTCTGTGACACTGAAAGAACCTGTGAGGGAACAGTCAGGAACATGTGGGAGGGTGGGAAGTGTTACAAAGGAATATTTAGACACCTGATGGGGATGGCACTGCTTTCTGG
Source organism: Rhipidura dahli (assembly GCA_013399225.1). Taxonomy (NCBI): domain Eukaryota; kingdom Metazoa; phylum Chordata; class Aves; order Passeriformes; family Rhipiduridae; genus Rhipidura; species Rhipidura dahli. The sequence continues at coordinate 1,449,068 of VXAC01003337.1, read as the reverse complement.
GGTCATGATGACTTTACTTTGTTGTATGTATTGATGTAATCCATGGTTTGTAGGATGGTGTGGGGGTTGTCTTGGGGTTGCTTTTTTCATTTTCTTTTTTTAATATATATTTTTTTCTTTTTGGTTGATTGATTGTTTTCTTTAATGTCTTTTCTTCCTTCAGGAAAATATTCTTCAGTCAGCTTTCAGATAAAAAGTATTTAGTACTATAGGTGCTTGACCCCTGGCTTTTAATGACTAATATAAAAGGAAGGGGGCTTTGTTTTAATTTAAATGTGAAATGGCAAACTGCTGTACCCTAGTTTAAATAGAAAATGTAAAACTGAGAAAAATTTAACCAATGAAATACATCCTTTTTACATTAGAAGTCACTTTAAGAAATGAATGAGAAATAGGTGCTTCTTCAGTTCCATACTTTATTTTGAAAACGGTATTACATTAATAAAAAGTCATGAGAATTCTGAGAGTAGCCAATGTTAGCCTATCTTTGTTGAGACATGTTGTAAATGAGCTTTTAGAGGAAAGTGCAGTCTAGCTATGCTTTTTAAAGAATGTGTATCAGTCTTAGAAATGAAGGATAAATAAACTTTTCTAGTACTTGCTTGAAAATTCTAGATGAAGGAAAACAGTAAGCTCTAGTTTAGATTTAATTTGATCCAGTAATGGCATCTGCAGGCAGAAGAGGAGACTACATCTGATTTACCTCTGCAAATACAACCTGTTATTTTTGCACAGAAAATTTTCTCTCATTCTTCATATATACTAAAATGCTGTGATTTGATGAGTCCTGTCACTTTTGTATGTTTTGCAGCTTTTTTGATTTCAAGGTGGGTTTTTGCTTTGTTTGGTTTTGAGTTTTTTTATATTATTATTTGAGGACAGTCTTTTAATTCTCTTCCTAGGTTTTGGTAGGATCTGAGAGGGTTTATGCCTTTTCACAAGAAAGAACTATGCTTTTTCTTCTGGAAGTCCCAATTTTAAAATTTTCCATATTAAAAAAAAAACCCCAGCAAGTGCCAATTTGTCTTTGTTTTATGCTCTTTTATGACCTCGAATCAGTACATGTAACAAGAGTTGTTTTCTCTTGAATTTTTCCCTGCCCAGTTTTTGTTTGTTTGTTCTTTTCCTAGTATGTTTTATGTTCATAAGTACTATTGGCTTATAGAACAGGAGACAGTTTATATAACCTAATCAACATTCCTATGATTTGATTATTGTGGTGAAAATGGGAAAAAGCAGGGTTCTGAGCTAATGCTTCACCAACAGCAAACACCATAAAAAATGGTTGTTTCAGGTATCTTTCAGTTGTGAGCTAGAGTAGCTCTCCTCTGTCCTGATGGGAGGCTGTTCTGGAGCACCCAGCCAGAATGGTGAGGCTGATGAAATACTCCCTAAGCAACTGGTGAAAGTCTCACTGCCAGGGCTTACTGTGTATCTCTCTATCCATAACCCTTTCCCATTTACTAGCCCTTTATAATTCTCTTAGCAGTTTTCATTCTGCCACTTGCCAGCACCGTCCCTGAACAGCCTTCTCAGGAAAACATGGATGGTAACAAAACTGTCTGGACTTTTATAGCTTTGGATTTTTTCCTCTTAGTTTAGAAGATTTCTGCTGGCTGTACCACGTGTTTCCTGAAAAACGTGGTGTTTATTGCGGTGTTTTTTCCTTCCCCTGGGTCGGAGGAGCTGTGGGATGGATGCAGCGGTGTGCCAAGGATGCGCTGGGAAGGCTGCGGTGTTCCCGGAGAGCCGCTGGATGGCGGTGCTGCCCAAGGCGAGGGCGCCCGGGCACCCGTTCCTGCCGGAGTCGGGAGGAAAACCAGTGCCTCGGGTGGCTCCTGTGGTCCAGAGAACAACTTTCCTGCTATAGAACCCCTTAATTAAATGACAGCTTAAAGCATAGCTGTGATGTATGTACAAAAATATCTATTATCTCAAACTTATTTTTCACATTGTTAGATCAGTTTTTTTTTTTTAAGTTGCTAGTAAGGAAAAAAAAACTAATTTTCCTTTTGCATAATACAGTTCAATAACCATTTTTATTAATATCATGAGTAAATTTCGAAAATAGTGTGCCTAACTCTATGAGAAATCTCAAGGAGCAGCTTTTCCTGTCACATGAATAGTATAGAGAAAGAAAAGCTCGGGTTTAATATTGAGAAGTGTAAAGCTAAGAGAGATGATGGCCTAGTAAAGCAAGTTTTATGCCAGTTTAACATCATTCTGAAGCCACTTCTAATTACTGAAATGCCTACATATTAACTAATGTTTTGCTGTACAGGGCCTTGGCTGATTTCTTTATTCCCCTTTGTGTCTTCCACAAGTCACATAGTGGGTTGAGAATGAAATTCAAAAGGGAACTCAAAAATTGAGGTTTCCTGTTGTTAACTGGATCTTAAGATCTCTTGGTTTTTAACAGGTTAACTTGCTAAATAGAAGTGTTATAAATGTGTTCAAATTGTGAAACCAAGGTTTCTTAAGGTTTATGTTTGCATTGAGTATGAGAAGTATTTTTGGGAAAACCTCTTAATGTTTGCAGTGAAACAGAATTATTTATTTAGCAACTCTTTTTCCCCTTGTTTAAAATAATCCCCAGTGCTTGTTCACATGTCTTACATCATAATTTCAAACTGTATCCAAAGGTCTAAGAAGATCTGAGATAAACTATCCTTGTTTTTCCTCCAGCCTTGGCTGTGCTGAGTGAGGTTGTAAATCAGATGGAGAGGAGGAATATTTTTTTTTGGTGAGAGAGAGGGTCCTTGTTTAATGAGCAATCCACATTTATGCACAATCTCACCTCTCCAATAAAAACATAAAAATTGGTATGGGGCTATCCAACCTGGCAATTATTGTGCTTACAAAAACTTAGACCACAGATTTAGTAACTGTTTTATTAACTGTGGCTTGATAGCATGGGATTCTTCCAGAATTGTTTTGTCTGCATTTTAGTGGCATTGTAATGGAATAAAGGAGTTAACCCCCTGACAAGTGCATGTGAAATTAAAGCAATAGTTTCAAAGCTGTCTCATATCTAAAAAGATACTCAAACCAACCAAACTAAAACCCAGTTTGTTTTTCAATTAATGAGCACTATTAAAAATTGTGTGTTTTGCAGACAGATCAGTAAAATCAATACTGGATACATCTCCTGGTGTATATACCAAATCTTGCACTAAAGTTAGCTGTGAGATTTTTTTGTATTTAATTTTTGTGGGGGTTTTTTGTTTGGTTTTATTTTTTAGAAAGCCAGAAGTGGGTACTTTTCTTAGTAGATATAATTTAAAGAGAAGTTTTCTATTAGCAGTGTATTAACGAACTTGGATCATAACAGCTGCAGCTTGACCTCTCCACTTCTGATGCTACTGAGTAATGCTAAAACTATCTCCTGTTCTGCAGCTGGAATTGCATGAAAATCTACAGGGTTCCTCATCTAGCAGGTCTCAAAGTGCTTTGAAAAGGTGAGAAACTGGTGCTTATTCAACACCTGGAGGAGAGTATTCAAATAGATTAGATGGTTCCTATTGCTCAGTTGCAGAGCAAATCAGTCATCTGCTTATGAACAGATCTTACTGAAGATGCTTGACTTTGGGGGATCTGCTTAGCTGAGGTGGTATTTTTTAACCTATAGGGAGTAGGTTATATATAAGTTGTTTTAAGAATTCAACTATTCATGTAGTGCTTCCCTTGGCATAGATGCTGTTACAGCTGTGTGAAGGAGCTTGGTGAACCACAACCTGGGTACAGACAGACATCCTGGTATAAAGTAACAGGAAAAGTAGGCTTTATCCTTTGAACTTAAGAGAACTGCCTTAGGTCAACCCTGCAGTTTTGCCTGCCCATGCTTTTTAATATTGATGTTAGATGAACATGTGTGACTGTTCTTTTACAGTGCCTAGAACTCTTGTGGGACCTGCTTTTTAATCTGACATTTAATGGCCCCTTTTCTCTGTGCTTGAGACTAGACTTCCATGCTATTAGTTTACAGCTGTGGTCCAGGAAAGATGAGGCTTCACTAAGATATACAATACATAAAACACATTTCTGACACATTGCTCTGGCAACACTGTATTGGTAGGCTCTGCTGTCCAGGGAATAAAGATCATTCTCTGCTCTGTGCTTTAAGGCAGTGCTGCTGTCCTGAGAGGGCATTTACAGCATTCTCTGCTCAGAGAAGTAAAGACATCAGTGACATGTTCTTCACAATTGTGTTGTGTTAGCCAGCAGAATAGCTGGCTTTTCTCTTCAACTCTCAGATAATTGGAGCTTTCAGAGGAAAATAAGGTTCTAAATATGGAAGAAGAAATCCTTGAGAGAATTTGTTGTTCACAGTATCTAAAAAACTGTTTTGTAAACAGTGTTGAAATTCATCACAGTATTTTGGCAACATTGAATATTGAATACAACTGACAAACCTAGAAATAGGTTTTTGTGGCTGATACATTTAAGTTGAAATTAGTAATTACAAATGCCACAACAGGCATCCAGTTCTGGTAAATCCATACCACTATTAAAATATACAGCTCTTTCTAAAAGGACTGAATACAACTCTTCAATGGTGTGAGAGCTGCATAAATATGAAAGCTGCTCAGGTAGTGTATCATAATGGGAGATTTTGCCAAACCTGCCATATTCTGTGAGTGCACAAATACCATCTGATAGTAAAGGGACTCTGGCTTCTAAATCTATTTGGTTATTCTAAAAACCTCCTTGCAAGGTTTAAGCTGACACTGCAAAGAGATACACAAAGTGCTCTTAATCCTTCCAAGAGGTAGCTTGAAGTAGCCAGGCTCCTGCTGAAGTGCTTTCTTTGATGCCAAGTGAGTTTAAAGCCTGTGGTCTGTCAACACCGGGCTGAGGGGGTGTGGAACAGAGCGCGCTGGGGCCACGTGTTCTGCTACTGCCTCTCCTCCTTCCAAGAGACCTCACGCATCAGGCTCAAAGAGAGAGTTCCAAATGGACATGTGGTCCTTTGCTATCCTTTAACATGGTGGGGAGCTTGCAATTTTCCTTGTTCTGCTTTTAATTGGCTGATATTTCCACACTGAAACTGCAGCTTTCTTGGTGTGAACAGGCCTGAGGCTGACAAAAGCATGAACTAAAATGCAGCAAGGACTAGAAAATGAGTGAACAAGCAAGCAAATTACAGAATTGCCTGCTCACTTGTTCTAGTGAACAAATATTACAGCAATTTATGTACTGAACAAATTAGATTGCTCCCTACTCTTTCAAGAATTGCAGAATTTGCACATCAGGTGAACCGGATTTACATACAAACAGTGGCCAGTAGGGTCCCCTCACCCTTGGCTTAGAATAAAACTCAAATTCATGGTAGCAATAATGTCAATGGGAAGGAAAATTATTAAAGCAAATTATAAAAATAATAGGAAATCTACTGTGAATTAAAACATAGCTACTTATATTTCAGTTAGTGAAATGTAGTACATCCTATGAATTTGTGTATTCTGCATTGTTAATGTAATTATTTTTTTTCCACAAAGAACCATATATGCAAAGAGATTATTTTTAAATGATAGGGTAAAAACTATTTATATTCTAGGTTGTTTTAAGGATACAGTACTATAGGTCTACTGTTGATCTCAAGTTTACTAAAAGTTGCATCTGTGGTACAACTTAGAATTTCCTTTCTGCTTCCTCTTTCTTTTAATTTAAAACTGCACACACAAAAAAATCATCAAAAGAAAATTTTGAACAGTTTTGATAAGCAAGGCCTGTGGATATTTTGACTGTTGCTTGATTCTTAAAAAAAATGTAAATAGAATAGGCTTTTAAAAATAAAGTAAATAATGCAGTGCCCTTCTGACATTTTTTCAGATGAACAATTTTTCAGGAAGATTACAAGGCTGAGTAGTCAGTTTTTGAGAGGTGGAGTACAGTTTAGTTGGTGGGCCTGCTGTGATTGGAATTGATTAATGGGTGTTGTGATAAGCATAGAAACAGATCAGTGGCAGCTTATCCTGCTTTCAGCTGTCACAGCTGTGCCTGTTCACTCTTCTTCTGGCCCTATCACACTCCCTGGCAGCCTTTAAAGTACCTCCTTCCCAGTGGAATTTCTGCAAATCATCTACTCAAATGCCAAGATACCCTAGAAGCAGCTGTGTCTGAGAAAATTTGTTCAGGCTCACATATTTGTTGTGATGAAGAATATTGCGTTAGAGAATCCTTTCCTCCTGCAGGAGGAAGCACGCTGTGCCATACCCTGAAGAGAGAGATAAATGATGATTCTGATGGGCAGGTGGGCTCCTTAGTCAAGAACTTTCAACCCTGTCAGGAACAGGAACACAGTTTGCAAACCTGCTGGCTAAGAGATACCACTATTGCTGCTTGGCAGTTGCAATAAATAACCCCTGCATGTTAATTTTATTGCTAATGGCTCGATAGAAGCAATGCTGTTATGTGTTTAAAATCCTGGTAGCTGCCTTTTTTTTGTTGCAACGTTCAAAACATTTCTAAAGACAGTTTCAAATGCAGGTTCTAGAAGTTCTGAATGTATTTTGAAGGTATTTCCCTGGTTTCCTTAATGGGAACTGTGAACTCCAGTGTGATCACAGATGCAGGCAGTTTGATAGGAATCATGCAGTTTTAACAGAAAATTATGGGTATGTGAATTTTGTACAAAATAAAGGTGGGACCCTGAGGTCCCTTCCAAGCTGGCATTCTATGAGCCAAGCTTTTTATGTAACTTCATGGATTTGAGGAGGATAGCCTGGGAATTACGTGCTTTTCAGGATATGAGACTTAATGCTCAGTAGGATTTCTCTGCTTAGTTACAAAAATATTTTGTTCATTTTATTGGAAAGCAAATAAGTCTAGAGCATGGAAATAATTGTACTACTCTTTCTGGACATTTTGTAGATTATAATACTTAGGTGGTAAACAGTCTTTGTATGAAATCTCTGGATGCTGTAAATCATTGGCTTCTCTGTATGCTTTAAATGCCCGAGGCAGCTATTCCAGCATTATCAATACATCTTAAAAAAATATTTTGATCAAACTTAGGCAAATTAAATCTAAACTTAAAAGCAAATGATACACACAGAAGGTCTCATCTCTGGCTAAATCTGCAGAATGTCTAACTGATCCACCAAGGTAATGTACAGTTTTCCACTGTGGCAGTCTGTGAACAAGAATAACTTTAGACTACTTGGGGACATTAGTACATAATAACGTAATAACGTAAATACTTAAACTTAACAAATAATCTTTTTTAGTTGTATTATAAATGCATGTACAGTTCCTGTGTTGATTATTTAGAGTTAACTAAGTCACATTAGTTGGAAACTACTTCTCCATGAGGCTAAAAAAATCCCAACTTTTTTCAATTTTTAATTATATTTTATGGTGGAATATATCTAAGACCCTTTTTAAAAATCATGTTATTTATTTATTGTACAATTATATCATATGTCAGCTGTATCTTATAATGTCTTCTGGCATATGTTAGCAAACAAAGTCATGTTATGTTAATGACTTGTCTGAGACTGCTTGCCTATAATTCCATGCTCCTTTGCTATAGAAAAAAAACATGACTCTGAATCTTAAACAGCTTTTGAATAAAGGCACCTACAATTATTATATGATAAAGAAGTTCAGAGGTTTGTGCCTAAGTGATTTCAGTTTTCTTCACTTAGTGGGTTTTCCTTAAATTTAGATTTGCATGTTCTGCAATTAAAAAAAAGTGGATATTTTTACTCAGTACAAGTTAAAATTTTCTATACTATCTAGTGTTGCAGAAATTGAATATTTTAAATGAGAACTGATTAAAAGGAAACAAAAAATGTGATTATATGTTGTTCACATGTAGTGTAATTAAGTTTTCCACATCTTGATCTGCTACAGGGGGACTTGTTCTTTGGGAATTCAGCCTGCACTTTTGTCCTTCCTGTGATTTCTTATTTCAGGCTTGATAGAGAAAGCATCCACAGTTGTATCATTTCCTTAGTGCTAACAGCTTTTATTCTCTTCAACAAGTGTTTACAGAAAAGTGTTGATGCTTATTAATCTGTTTCTTGTCTTACAAATGTGCTTATGCATGATTTGTGGTAAAATTGGCATTTCTGACAGCTCTCAGTGTAATCTGCATAGCACAACAAGATTGTTACATTGAACAGATGTGGCTTGGAGTTGTTATTCTTCGTAATTACCATCATTAAGTGAAAGCATGTGTCAATCAACTTTGTACTTTAAACACACCACTCATTTGTGAGACACATGCATCTGCATTTCAGATACAGATCTAAAGTACTTGTGTTTGAAATTTATGTCTGTTGTTTCTATTTAATACAATACTCCATGAAACACATAATGCCCAAAGATGTCAAAGCAACAGATCATCAAGTTAAGAAAGGTTGTACCAGGGGGTCATCTAGCTACTTTTTTCTTTTTGAGGGGGAAGAGAGGGGAGGAAGAGAGGAGGGTGATAATAATAGATTCATCCTCCTTTTCTGGTGTAAAAGAAAGGCATTTAAGTTTAATTTTATAAATTTCCAAAGTCACTCTCCTATCTCGGTGCTGGATTATGACTTTCTTATTTGAGAGAAGGAGGTTCTGTTAGGTTTGAATATTTGGGGGCATTAATGAATCTGCATCAGTAAACTGACATAATGCCTTTTAAGAACTAGTGGTTGGGTCATTAATGTTGCCAGGATACCTTTTAGGGTCACGAATGTTCATACTGGTAACAAACAGGATTTGATCAGGAAATTATATTTTGAGTAAAGTTGAAAACAAAGGGGTCTTAGCCTGATTGCACAACAAATGACAATAGAATCTGCCTGAAGCACACAAAAGCAAGGACATTTGGAGATGACGTTCATTTTCTTCTTGTTTCCTTCTATGTGGACTTCAGTTCTTTGTGTCAGAGACAGAGATGATGGCACCTGTGCACTGGGGGTTTGACACTGTGTCACTGCTGTGACACTTCTTCAGTGCCAAATAAGATGAACTTGTATATAAGCCACTAAGTGACACTCATCATCTTGAGTTGGAATGGCCTTCAATTTTTGAGGGTATTTTAGTCTCTACCTTTACAATGAAAGAACTGATTTTGTGATTTTTTTTTAATCTTCCCAAATTAATGAGAGAGGAAAAAAAATACATTTTTATGCTTCAGTTTCCTCAGAACACATTCTTTTAGAACTTTGCCTGCTGCATTAAAGATGACTGTGGTATCCTGGATGTGGTGTGTGACTCGTATCTACTTTCTGACAAAAAAACCCCGTTGTATAACAATCCTTTGGAATATTTCATGAAAGTATATTGTTTAGATCCTGCCAGAGCCATATAGGATTTCATATAGATGCTGATTATTTTTTAGACCCTAATCATCCTTACTGAATCTTCTAGAAAAACTGAAATAGAAATTTTAAAAAATATGTTTGAAAATTAGAAGACGGATGAGCTACAGGCAAAGAATAAATAATAAAGAACTAGGAAATAAATCTTATTTTCATTGAATTGTGAAGAAAAAAATTTATTCACCGTCCAAGTCTATTGTCACATATAGAATCAGAAACAACGTGGCAATGACATAGGGAACACAGCAGTGCAGTCTGACAGACACTGAAATCAAGTGTCTGTTCTAACCTCAGCCCTTTCAGTTAAAGAAGAAACTTTTGCAAGTTATCTGGTAGCTGTGTAACACCAATCCCTGGGCAGCAGGAAAACCAGGGCTGTGCACTGATTAGTACTTAAATGGTCCCAGTTTTGCATGCTTGGTGATGTTCTTTGCCATTAATTCCTTCACCTGTTGGTGGAGATGCTCTGTGGCTACTTGGAGTTGATAAAGCTTGTAAAGCAGTTCAGCAGTGTTGGCAGTCCCCCAGCATTGCAGTCTGGGGGCAGAGGAAACCTTTGCTGCCTCTGTGACTTTGGATAATTGGCCATTCTACTTGCACACTTCCAGCTGCCCTGTGTGGAAGTGACTGGACTTCTGTTGGAGCAAAGTGCTGGGAAGAAGATTGCCTCATACACTTTAAATTTAATATAATTTTGTTCCAAATGAGCAATTGAACCATTGGGCTGGAACTGAATGTGCCAAAAACTGCCTTGTGTAAACCCAGCTATAAACATGACATGTGAGATGCCAAGGCAGCTTGGAACAGTGGTGTGCTAACCACACCTAATCTCACTCCTTGTTTATGAGGAAGGGTGTACAAACCAGAATGTCTTGATTTTATTTACCCCTGCCCTGACCTCCAGGGCTAGTGAAATTCAGGATAGGTGTTTTGATATTTCTTGCATGACTGCATTGTCTTTCAGCTTTTTCAAGTATAAAATACGAATAATGAAAACTTCCCATTTTCCTCAGTGCAGAGCATTGCACACAAAGTACCATGGAAATGCCACTTTTCTATTATTACATGTGCACGTTACCCTCATAAAAGAAAAGATGATTTCAAGTAGCAAGGGTTAATTTCTGGTTCTTTGTCCTGCTCAGTAGTTTTCTTGCTCTTAGAAGTTGAAGACAGGGTTACATCTGCATTTATGTTTTGTTGAATACTTTATTTTAAATGTTTTAGAACAACTGTGTAATATTCAGTAAAGAAATGTAGGACTAGACAGGGCAATTCACAACATACAAGAGACACAGCCTGCTTCTGTGGTGAAACCCCAGCATCTCTAGATTTCCTGCAGACACACCTTTCTTGTATACTGTTATTTTAATGGTTCAGCTTTCCAGGAAACTTGGCATGTTTGCTGTCAGATAACAGCTTTATTTTAGTTATTCTACTATGTTATGCTTTCAATTACTTAAAATTAAAGGAAATATTACACAGAGGTAACGAAAATAATTAACTTTAAAAAGAAATACAAACTTTTTTTTACATATTTAATTTTATTTTGGCAGTTTACTTGGATTTCAAGGGTTAGTACATTTTTTACATTAATTATCCTGCTATAGACCATGATATTTTGTTTTTTGACGTTAGGGTCCTTTTGTTTATTTACATGTATAAAATGGACAATTGTTTAAACAATTTGCTGATTAGGATAACAGTTTTCTGGGCACAACAGCAGAAACAAGAGAAGAGAATAATCTCAATTGCACGCTACATGCAAGTGGAACAGATATTTTATTCAGTCCGGGTTTTAACACTTACATTTTTTAAAAACCTGTTTTATTTTAGGAAGTTGTACTATTGTTCTGCTGGGAGAAGCTTGTAGCTTCTTGATTTGGGTGAAATCCAATATTTCAGTATACATGAAAAGAGGGGTAGATTCCCCTTCGCCCTCTGACCACTGAGTTCCTCTGAAGTAAAAGCTCCTTTATGAAGAAACTTTCTCCAGATGTTCCTAAAATTATTGTTATTTAAAATAAGCTGAAGGCATATATTTAAGAAGTTTTGCTTTGGGTTCGCAAAAAACAATATACTATTATTTAACAATAGTTAAATATTATTTAACAAAAATATCTATATCCTTGTGTCAACCCTTAGTGCTTGTAATCTGAAAACCCAGCTATCATTAGCATCCAATTTTGGAGAACTTAGAATAAGTTTTTAATTTTATGTACTAATTCTTCCTCTCCCCCCCTGCCACCACGATATTATTTAAATGGAGAAAGGCAGCTGAAAACATCCTTGGTTTTGTTTTCAGTTCAATATCAGAGTAATTTATTATACTTTAATTAAAAGCAATGACTAGACTCAATCTTAAAGGTCTTTCCAAGAGTAAAAGATTCTATAGTTCCATGAAAAAATTACAACTTTTGTCAGAGACTTCTTATTTTATTATTATCTTGGAAATGACTGAGGTTATTTTCTTTGGAAATGGCAGCAAAAGAGAACATAAATTTACATTGCTTTGACTTATTTTCAATACATAAAATTAAGAGAGTGAAAGAGTAGCTTAATTTACTTTTATCCCCTGAAGCTATGTAAGCCTGGAAGTTAAGAAGGGCATAGAAAAAAATGTTTGTAAAGATATTTCACTGTTCCATATGTGCTCAGAGATAGGCTTTTGCAGACATTCAGGGGTACTCATTTCTGTTATGCATGTTTTATTTATTTTACTTTTTAATGTAGAACCATAAACAAATTAAGCAGTAACTATTTAGGGATGTTGTATGTCCCTAAAATGGGATGTGTTTGAAATCTGGAACAGGCATATGTTGTGTTGAGAATAGTAAATTTCTTGTAAAAATCCACCTATCAGGGCATTTTCTCCTCTTGAGGCACATATATAGTTTTCATGAATGTTAATGAGATTTATAGAACTGCAAAGGAAAATGTGCACCAGAGTGTGTGTTATATATATGGTATTAGCATCCCACAGGGCTGTTGTTTTCTCCTTTGCATGCTGTGGAACCCAGAGATGCACAAAAGAGCAGCCCAAGTCGGACGTTTTGTTTGTTGTGTTTGGCATAATTGCCTTGGAATGTAATGAGCTCCTGCCAAACCTGTTCCTGTCCTGCTTTGGCAGCAGTCTGGATATTTATTGATACATGAACATGTGATCAAATGCAGTTGCCTAAATATGAATTGACAGCTGAAAGCAAGCTTTGGCTTTCCCGATGGTTTATGCTGGGTTAAATGGGGATCAGCAATTGTTTTAACTGTTGAAATTTCCCATTTTGTATTCCCGTGACTTTAGCCTTGTTCTGCTTGAATACTAAAATTCTTCAGAATATGAATCCAGTGCCTTGAATCCTTCATTCAGTAGCCAGGACTCAAACAGTTCTGCTTGAATTTAAGATCTATTCCAAAATGTGAAGCAAGCATTTTAGCTGTGGATAATGAGATCTGACAGTACCTGAGCTGCAGAAGGAGATGAAATCACTATCTATAGAAAATAATATTTTTTCTACATATTCAGGTTAAATGTGTGCACATCCTGGTAGCTGAAACATCTGTTTCTAGCTTGTTGTTCCTCATGGCTGCTTCTCAATTGGATTTCCTCAAGCAGGTCCAAAGCTTGTCACCTTAGCCAGGGTCTGTTAACTATCACCACTGGCCCCACATTAAGTAGGAGGTTCAGGGCTAAGCTAATAACTCTCCTGCCTTTCTGACTGATCACAGTGATTCTCCTTGTGGCTACTTATCATGCTGTGCTCCTATGGGAGGGTTATCTTCTTTGTCTCTTCTTCAGCTGGGAATTATTTTTGTTTTCTTCATTCCTAAGTTTTCAGGTGCTAATTCTGGAAGCCTTGTCATTTTCTGAAGCAGCTATTTGATTTCCATCCATTATTTCTCCCTTATCAGTTTCATGCTTTCTCACATATCTAAATTTTGCAGCTTTCTTTTTCTCTGACTCTTAAAGTACCTGCTAGTTTTCAAAGCAGAAATTGTAGCTAGGCACGAGGCAGAATGGATGCAACAGAAACAGGAACCTAATGCTAGTTTGTGTGAACCTTGAATCGATTTGTGTTGTCACAGGTGAAGTGATTTTCATGATTTTTGCTTTTGTGTACAGCCCTGCTTAACATTTTAACGTGTCCTATGTAGCTTGTTAGGCTGTACCTACCATGAGCTTTCCAAGGGAGCTCAGGAGAGTTGAGTGAGAGAGAAGAATCTGTGAAACTGCTGATTTATGGTCACTGGCTGCCTTGGAGCCTCATGTAAAGCGTTACCAAAGTCCACGAAATTGTTTCGATTGGCTTTATTGGGCATTGAGTACAGCCCAGAATGAATATTAGGGCTTTTTGCTTGTTGAGAATTTTAGAAAATATGGTGGTAGTGCAGGATTTGCCTGCACTACCACCATGTGTCTTCCCTGGAAATCCTTCTGTGGAATTACAGAGATTATTGTCCTATGATTGGGAAAAAAAAAACCCAAACCAACAACCAAAAAGAAAGATCAGATTTGAAAAGTGTATCAGGAATGTACCAACACTTTAAGAACACACACAGTTAAAACTACATTCATTTAGTTCTCACGTTAAAGTCTGATGTGCTGTTTTGGCTTTTAAATTCTCCCTGTCTTGGGTAATAATGCTTTATGTCACCTGTATTAAATGTTCACTTGACAAATGGAAAAGATGCTGGTGTAAAGTGTTTGACAGAGTTTGTGTTTCAGGGAAAACTCAAATTAGGAGGGGAAAAATTTGGCAAAGAGAAACAATATTGTTATGTCTCCTTTATCTAGGTCTGGGAAAAAAAGCTTCCTGTGTCATGAATAATACTGTGGAAAATTGAAATGTTGTTTTACTGAGTGAAACTAGTCTGTCATCCAGTTCAGCTTTGGTTTTTGTCTGCATGTGACGAGATCAACACAAGGACAGCCCCGTGTCTTGTGAATGGTAGCTTTTCAGATTGAAAACAAGGGTAAACACTGCATAACTCTCACACACTTATGTTTCTCACCTTTGATTTTACTGTACTGTGGCTAGCTTGTGATTTGTCAGATCAGTCACAAAACTTTGTAGAAGCAGGGACATGAAAATATAGCCCCTCAGTGAGCAGCTAGTTTTTCATCCTAACAGGATCTGCTTGCTCTCACTTTATCATGCCAATAATTGTGAAGGCTGAACTGAGTTATTAGGCACTCTTGAAAAATTTTAATGATTTAAAATAAGATCTCTCCAAATCTATTAAGCAGCAACTGTATTTTCAGTCCATGATTTGGTACTGCAAACCCTTAGATCTCTTTTAAAGGTCATGAAATGAAGGAAAATTGGTGGTGGCAGTAGATGAGAAATGGAATCTGAGCTGAGTGCAGCCTAAATAGGAGTGATCCCCAAATTGTTCATGAGATAAGTCTCACAAGGTTGCATAGCATATGTCAGAAATAGTTGTAATTGAACACAAGAGAACAACAATGACAAAGCATTGGAGACTGAAATGTGAAGAAAATAATGGCAAAAATGAATAAGGAGAGATGACTGGGAGAAGATTACATGAAGAGGTAGGGATGTCTGGGAAACATGACAAAATATATAAAAAATCAGAAAGCAATTGAACGACACCTGAACCTCTGTGTGATTGTGCACTCCAGACAGAGAGGACAGACAGAAGGACAAGAGAGTAAGGACTGCCATCATAAGAGTTGCCAGTTAACAAACTAATTTTTAATTTCTTCCTTTAATTTCTTGCTCACCTATGGGTAGTTATTTCATTGTTTCTTACTGTCCTTTAGTCATAGTGTCCTTTTGAATCTCATCCTTTCCAGCCCATCCTCCTCTTTCCATTCTTAATTTATTGTTCTATTTTTCCTCAAATATCTCTTCTTTAAACAGTGTATTTGGGTCACAAGTGGCATGGAAATGTTGCATTGAAAGGGCCACTAGAAGAAAATTCTTATCAGAATTTTTTTCAATATTTGTTCATGAATATTTAAATATTGAGAATGATAGGTAAATATAAAACACTACTAGCCAAGCTCTTACTATAATTTACTCTAAGTTTAATTCCTAGCTGATTAAATTAGGACAGTGATCTACATAGTTAGCTCAGCTGAGCAGTGGCAGACAGGAGATTTATTATTTCAATCACTAAAACTTGCTGTGGAGTTTAGTGAAATTCCCACACAATGTAACGGCCATGTTTTTGTTTAAGTTGCATGGAGTTCATTCTCTCCAGAAAATCTGAACTAGGCCACTTGAACAAAACTATGAAACTAAGAAGCCTGTATTTCTTGCATTTTTTTTATCTGCAATATCAAAATAAATTTAACAGGAATGGATAGAGTATTACAAATAAGAATGAAAAAGTAAACAAAAATAATATTTGTGTTTCTGTGGTAGTAGTCTGTATAGTCACTAAAGCCCACGGAATACTAAAAAAATATTGCTCAGAATAAAATAAATTTTGCATTTAAAAGCATATTTTAATTAATTCTGCAAATATCAAAAATATGACTCTGACCATGTACAGGAAAGCAAAGAAGGGAATAAAGAGAGGGGAAAGACAACAGAAAAGTTATTAATAGGTCTGTAATGATCGGAAGTTTATTCTAGGGTTGAGGTAAAACTTAATGGTTCATAAATAGCAAATTCATTATGTTTTTAATACTCAGGTTATATTAACACTATATAACATCTTTATGGTACCATTAGTACCACTTAATCCTAAACCAAGTTTGGAAATAAACATTTCCAAATCTTTTTTTCATGGCACAATTGGCCAAATGAATTATTTTTACAATAAATATTACCTGATTAGTCCATGGCTCATTCAATCATAAACAGACTTATAAATGTTTTATGCCAAGTCTTGCACAGAGTTCTTAAATGTTAACAAATTAATTTATTTTAAAGGCCGTATCAAGGTGAAAACACCAGGGCCTTAGGCAGCGGGACAATACATCACAGAGCCATTTCTCATTCAGTTACAGTAATGACAAAGGATATGTTAAGACATAAAATGTGATATGGTTTGTTAAATATTCATTTATAATTTGCATTCATTATTAAATTATGTGTGAGAACTAATCTTTAATCTCAAAAATACATAATGTGTCATGAAGTCTATTTGAAAACATAACAATAAATATTTTATGCTTTTTATGTTGCTTTTTAAAGGTTGACTGGAATACACCAAAATGCTTGTCATTAATGTAATTTAATTATTCTGAGGAGACCTGGTCTACGCTGACGTGGATTTCAATAATTTATTTCAACCTTTAGGTCAATATAGAATAAATACCTGTTTGGGAGATGGGCTGCTCTGTGATGAATGACAATTGAGCTCCCCCAGCCCGCCTGGGCAGCTCTGTAGCTCATTGTCTGAAACGCTTGCGGTGCAATGCGGTAGCTGCAAGAGGCTCATTCTGCCGAGGTCCCGAGCAGTTGGCTTGGTGATTACAGAGCAGCTGCTTCCCTGCTTGTGACTGCTGGAGATCTCCTGTATATGAGACAATAGCTTAGAAATTGGCACTGCTGGGAGCTGTACTGCCTACAATGTCATATTTGCTGAACATACATGGAGCTGCTATTCCATTTCCAGTTCATACCCTGAGAAGAAAGGCCTGGATGAGAGGGGCGAGGGTGACAGAGAAGTGATTTGTATTATAGGAGACTAGGAGCTACTCAACGAACCATGTAAAAACAGTTCATTAAAATGTTGATGTGCTTGGCTGGTTAATGCAAAGAGAGCTTTATTGCTGTCTTATAAAACCTCAGTAACTTCAGGTTGGAGTCAGATCAATGCATCTGCAGTAATCCAGACAAATACCCAGTTTAGGTTAAGAACCACCAAAAAAACTGGCAAGAAACAATAATCTCAGTCTTACTTCCAAACTAAAACCCACTTGAATATTTATCTTGTACCATTACAGAACATCCATACTTAGTAAAAGATTTTTGGACAGAGCTACCATGTGTCAAGGTTTCCCTGGATCTTTTCAATCCTGACATGTCTGTTAGGTGGGATCTGAGGTGTCTGGACACTAAATAACTCTGCAGCACTTGTGCCAAGGCTCTGGGAATACTTAGGATGCTCTTAAGGTAGGTATTGGGTCCTGTATGTGCTCTTTACACCTCACTTCATATATGACTCTGGAAGAATTCTGGTTTTCCTATTTTTGGAGACCGCTGTAAAGAAAAAAGAAGTTAAGCCTCTAAATTGTACTTCCCATTTAACTGTTGTCTTGATGTATGAGTAAGCACTTATTTGAAAATAACTACATCGATGAAATGGCCTTGTTTGTTAGTTTGTCCTGAACAAAAAGTGTGATTGCACTAATTAGATGCCATGGGATTAATATTAGCAAAAGTAAATCCACAGTAAAATGAAGTTTCCTGGTTCCTGGCAGAGGCAGCGGCAGAGAAGACTACAGTTCTTCACACTAGCTGAGCAGGCAGCTGGCAAAGACAGACTGCAAGGAGAATGTGACATCCTGGAGATTGTCCAAAAGCAAAGAACTTGCATAGGAACCTGCAGAAGAGTAGGTGGACCTGTTTCAGAAGCCGTGCTGGGCTGCCTAAGAACTTAGAATGAATTGGGTGGTGATTAATAAAGTAATGAAGCAAACTTTCCTCCCCAAAAAGCAATGCCTTTGTTGAACAGTAGGGAATCTTCTCTTATTACTCACATTCTTCTGAAAACTGCTAAGAGAGGAAAGGAATCTCTTTAAAAGATGCACAGTCAGAGCAAAGCCCTGACTCCTAATCAGCCACATCCTCTCCCTATCCTTCTGGAGAATATGGACCATCAATTTCCCCATAAGATGAAGGGGAGGCAAAGCAATAGTTTAGCATCCTATGCATTATCTCTCTTTTTATGATTACAAATAGAGCACTTATGTTCACTGACCCATATCTCATACCAGACATCAGTAGCCAGGTCCAGATTTAGGTTATTGTTCCAGCATGGGATTAGGCCATGCGATCAGAATCAAATTTATCTAATATGATCACTTGATTGTGACATATCTTACTGGGGCTGGATGTATGCACAGCTGAAACTTGAAGACATAAAGCAAATGCTCTTAAGGCCCAAAAGAACAGCTGTCAGTGCTTTTACAATGAGCTTCAGAAAGGTTGAGGGGACACTCTCTATTGGGTTAATTAAGCTGTCCTTTTGCTTGCAAGTTTAAAAGGAAAAAGTGAGTTTGCACCCCATGTGGCCTTCCCAAACTCTTTCAGCTGTAGCTCTAAGCTTAAATGACCCTCAGTCCTGCAGCATATCAACTTGAAGTATATAATTGATTGCTAAACATTTTTTGCAGCTTGTTAAAGGGTAAGGCTAAAAAAAGTAATATGTGAATGTTGATTAAAGTGATTTTGTAGAGAGGGGTCAGAGATATTAGCAAGTTAAAAAGAAAGTGTGAGCTTTGCTGTGGTATGGTACTTCCAACCTGGACGCTTTATTGCGTGTAATTGATCCCACATGTTTACTCTAAGGACATTTTTGTCAGGTTTCAAACTGCAAATATTAAAATGCATTTAGAGTAGGGTGTGCTTCAGTAAGGACACTATGCAGAATGCTCAGCAATGTAGATTGCTGGTATTATAATGGCAATGACTATGAAAGGAATAATTACAGTAGCTTGTAATTGTGTGGTGAGGTAAGAGGAAAAAATATCAAGGTGTAAAACCTCAGAGTAACAGTAAATCTGAAATGGATGAAGACAGACATTCAAATTATAATTCTCAGCAATTTTGTTTTCATTATAATTTTTGAATTTTTAAAAATAACTGCCATAAACCAATGTGTTTTTCAGGGGTTTTGATAGCTAGGCAAAAAATAGAATCTGTCACAAAATCTTTGTAGTTTCTTTTATTGAGAAAGATATGATGCTGTTATACAAACAGACTGAAAAACATTCTGACTGTACATCCAGGAGGTTTTGTGATGACTGGGTACCTGCAACAGAACAATGGTTGATGAGTTTGTTAAAAGGCAAAGAATAAATCCCCAGTCCTTGTTTAGGAAACAATGCCTCAAAAGCACAATAAGCACAACTTTTTAATACCAGTATGATTGTCTATATTTTTTTCTTTAAATCATTAGCACTGTTTAAAAAAAGGTGGAACTTGTTAGAGTTGCCCAGTCAAGTTAATTATCAGTGAAAATCACAGGATTAGAAGTAAAGTTTGGTCATTACTATTTCCCTGCTAACTATGCCAGTTGAAGCTTAGACACAAAAAACCACTCACTGTGAGTTGTACACAGACACATCTGACAGTGAATATAAACTCAGAGCTTTGTGTACATATCGATGAGTAAATAAAGCACAAAAGCAAGTTTTAGCTTGCACCAATCCAACTGGGATTAGAAACAGTCATTTGGGGGTGAAATGTTCAATGTTTGATGTACAGGACTTCTGAACTGCCCCCTTCCTTTCCATAGCCTGGTTTGTCTGTTTTTTCCTAAAAAGTCTAAATGTAGAACCTCTATTTTATTGAACATTCTAAAAATAGAATGAAACATAATTTAGTTCTCCGGAATGTGGGTAGGTCAACAGTTATTTTTCAAAAGGATGTTCTATATTTGTGTCTATGCTATTAGAAATGGGACAGAATATTTGGATGGTAAAGTCTACCAGGCGTTTGCTATTATTAAGTCATAATGTTATTTTAATTGGTAATATCACCTGCCAATTATATGTACCACTTATAAGAATGAGACTCATCTGAAGTGATTTGTTTTAAAAATTGCTCAAGAAGATATATTTCACTTTTGAGATTTTAGATTAATTTAATTTTCATGTAACCTAAACCTATAAATATTAGTAAGATAAACTTAATATTACTTCAGTTCCCCCATTTACCCATAAATAGGAACAATGCTCTTTATATTGTAAGTTTTATTTTTATATTTTTAAAGAAAAAACAAAATGGGTTGAATTTAAAAAATCCCAGTCATTATTAGGGTACTACTTGTAGAAGGTTTTGAGTCTGTCTCAACTTTTTAGCTGCATAAGACAATATGAGTTAGCTTAAAATGAACTTAGAATCAAAACCAGACAAAAGCTACAAGCAATAAATCCTAGTGTAGAGGTAAAATGATTGGGAAAGTGACAAGAGGAAACAAGAAAGGTATATCTCTCTTAACGTGGTGTGTTTTATTTTTAAATTTTGCAGAAAATTATCAGTAAGACTTTTATTTTTTAACTGTAAAGTATCTTGTTTATACAAAATTGATTTAAATTAGCCGTGTGCCTGCCTTTTACTTGAAAGCTTTGTAACCCAGACAAAATATTTCTGGAATAAGTTTCATTTAAGACAGCAGAACAACAGTGAAGTTAGAAACATGTTTGTGTCTTTTTTTCATGACTAGCCCATGTCTATTCTCTATGAAATTGATGTCAAAAAAGTATTATATATTTTCAGTGGGAAATAGAAGGCTGCCCTCTACTATCCTTGTCAGGACGTCGTATCCCTTTAATCATACTTTTCATTTCAGTACATTGAAATTTCCGTTACCAAGGACAACATCATAAATAAAAGTGTTTGTGAAATTTTTACCTGCAGCTTCCTAACTTTGTGCATTAAGCATGAGACTAGCAGAGAGGTGGTCAAATGTGAAAATTTATAATCATTTATTACGTACGGCTGAAGCGAGAAGGGAATAAAAGCGTGAAGGCATACATCTATAAACTGGAGCAGAAAAGCTTAAATGAAAAGTAAAGTGAATTTCTGTGTCTTGTCATAAAGTAATGAGAAGCTAGAGCTTTATTCATAGCAACCCAAGATGCATTTACTCTCAATCTAGCTTTAGCAGTAAATGCTTCCCTGATGTATTGCTTCGGACTTACAAAGAAATATTTGTGCTCTACATAATAGTATAGTTAGGAGAATTACTGCATGGCTGAGGAGATTCTATAAAGGTTTATAGCTGGTGCTGTTACTGTAATTTAATCACAATGTAGCTAATGTAGTACTTTAATATCACACGTTACTTTTTTATTTACCATTTATTAGTAGCTGACAGTCAATCATCACCACATCATAAACAAATCACGGAGGATTCTGTAGGAACCCTGAAGTTCCAGAACAGATGGACTGGAGCTCTTACATGTGCTCCATAATGAACCAGACATCAAATTACTTTTTAATGGAGTAATCATGTAAGACAGGGTTCTTGTTTTCATTCAGTTCATCAGCCAAAGAAAATGTTTTAAGCCATGAATACAAATAGTGTTGCATGTTGTGCATACATGTTTGGGGTAACACACCCACTCTTTACAAGGAATACAGGAGAATGTCTTCAAAAACAGGAAGAAGACTCCAGTAAAAGACACCATGTACAGGAATTGGCACATACTGATGAATGCATTTATGCAAAGAACTGTACTCTCTCCCTTTCAGTCACCTTTTTGCTCTGATTTGTAAATTAAGAAAGTAAAGGTAGCAGAGCCCACCAAGTGCTCTTGAGGCACTGAAATCACAGAAAATATGTTGAGATAAGGAGGATTTTTTATCTTAATAATTATAATTTTATTTTCCTTTTTAGATGCACTGTAGGATCAATTTGTACCAGATTTGATTTCATTATCAGGTTTTAGTACAGAATCACAGTATTTATCTAAAGTTACTTGTGTTAGCAAAATTAAATCTGATTGGAACTCTGAAAGTACTGCCTCTTTGCACTGAAACCTGTGCTTCTCTCAAGATCCTAAAGATCTTTTAATTACAGACAAAATCTTTGTTTTGCAGTCCTCTCCAGCTGGGGGGGAATGACTAGTACCCAACATCAGACTGCCACGCTGATTAATAAGTAGCAGCAATAAGCCCCTCCGAGATGTGTGTTTGTGGCTGTTGGTGCATGTCCTGGGTATGCTGTAAAGGAGCAGCCTGAGCCTCCAGTCACTTGAAAGGCTTGCCAATAACTCTAGTAATGCATGCCCTGGCATGGCTTATTGCTATTAGAATACGTCTCTTTAATTCAAATTTCATGGAATTTACCCTTGGATGGGGAAAAATTCTTCCTAGAAGAAAAATATAAAATATTTGGAGGAGGTATGTGGGAACCCCCCTGCTTTGCCATAAAGTAAATTAGAATATTAAATCTCCTTTTTCATCCAGCATTGCATTGCTTATGTCCACAGGTTCTCTAGACCAACTGGACATTTTCAAGTATTAAATCTGATGTTAATGGATTGCTGTTGATTTGACTTTTCTTAAGTGACTTTAAAAAACCAAACCAAAACAACCCTCTCCACTTTCTGTTAGGAGAAGCCTGTAAGGACTCTTTTCCCTAAAATTACTATGCAAATATTTTAGGTCCTAGTAAGCTCTTGAGGTTTTTAATATATTTATTGACCATTTGATATAATTTTAAAAGGAACCCGAATCACTATGGTATTCCCTTGTAGTTAGCTCAGGCAAATGGATAGTCGTGCCAAGCAAGCACAGCCAGATGAAAATGGCTCCTGAATCTTTAAACATAGAATTATTGGTAATACTTAAAAATATTGTGAAAGGAAGACCCTAGTGAAAAACCATCCTCATTTCTGTCTCTAGGTTCCTTTTTGCTTTTGTATGGCTCTCTGGGTACAGTTACTTTCAGCGCATTCTCAAGTGGTCACCAAAGATCTAATTTAAATCATGCTGCACAGAGATCAATTAATTCTTAGACATGCTCTATTCTAACTGTTGTAACTTTTAAGGACATTTTCTGGTTAAACTGACAAGAGATTGAATTGCAGACACAAACCTCTATTTTTGAAAGGAGGATTTAATACTATATGCATTCAATTAATACATTTGTGTTGATATTTATTCAAAACCTTTATTGATCCTTGAAAGCTACAGAACGATTGTTTCTTTACAGAGGTATTTTTCTAACAATTATTCTGCTACCTACATTTGGGACAAAGTTTCTGGCATTTAGTCCTTCTGTTCTAATCTGATTTTATTGTACCTGCCTGAGCAGCCTGATGCAGTCTCCCAGTTGATCCTTTTCTTGTTTGACTCTCCTTTTCTGGTGCTGTCCTTACCTTTCCTCACAGACCTGCTGATTGTGTTGCCCTGAGGTTGCTCAGTGTCTCATCAGGGGTGGCTGCTTTCCTTTTCCTGCTAGTCACATGTGCAATGTTAAGAGGGATGCCACTATCTGAGGAGTGGGAAGGCTGGCAGGAAAATGTTCCATGACAGGGATGCTCCCTGGGATCTGAAAGAGGTGCTGCCATGCAAAGTAAGATGATTCTTTGGAATATAAAACTTAAATGTCTGCTTTCCATAAGATAAATTGTTAGAGCACTCTGGCTCATTTACAAGCTAATGTGGAAATAGACCCTATTTTTTTTCCTTACCATCTTATTTGCTTAACTGAATTATGAATTATTTAATGCTGGGCAAAAATTAAAACTCAGTTCAGTAGAAATGATGCATGAACTTGCATTGAATTCTCAGACTGTTTTTCTCAGAAAGAACCTTAGAAATGTGTGTTGTTTTTAGGTGTAAATAGTTTGTTTTAATTTGGCTTTATCCACCTTTTAAAAATATATTTCTGTGAGGTCTTTAAAAACTCCCAAATAAAGCCAAATGAAACTTAAAAGTTTCTGGGGCTTTTGTTGGTTTTTGTTGATGGTGGTGGGTTTTTTTTGTCCCCTTAAACCCTCCCCTCCCCAGTTAAAATGTGTTTATTTATTTGGACATAAGAACAGAGAACATATGCATTTTAGGTCAATTCTGAAATATCAGTTAATTTCAGCATCTATTTTGAAACAGCGATTTAAGAATCAATTATTTATACAGCTGTACAGTTAATTTTTTTTTTTTTTGGTAAGGTAAAGTGCTGAAAGTTCTTTTTATTAATTATACCTGAGGCACTGGTGTTTTTCAATCTCTTTCTAAAGGTTAACTATCATCCTCAAGTGAGCAGTTTAAGGATTCATTGCATACTCTATGAAAATTATGAAGAGTCCTTCAAAGCACAGAGGCACAATGGGTTTTACTGCCAAAACACACAATTGAAAGCAGAATTTCAAAGGCCTGTTTGGAACCCAACACACACTAGAAATCTAAAAGGCTGATATAGTTTGATTATGCATAAGGAATCAGAACCCATCATGGCTTTCACAATCATGTGGCTGGGCTGGCCAGAAAGAACTCAGATTGTAAACTGCACATATTTGCTACACAACAAAGTGAAATGTAAGTGTGACCCTTGGAAACTATTTTCATATTAACATTTTTAGACTTAAAATAAATATCTAAGTTTGTCCTTCAAAACAATCTACTGTACATTTGACATCTGCATCTTTGGGAGCATCAGACTTTTTCCCTTTTCATCAGAATTATCATCCTTTTGAAAATACCAAAACCCAATATTGGTAAGTTTTTTTATATTATTATGAAAACCAGGCCCCATCTTGCAAGCAAGGATTAAAAGACAGAAAATCAGGCAGGGATGGAAAATGCCAAACTTGCAAGTTTGCTTCTGGTTAGTGGCTCATTTGGGTAAGTTTCAGATCCACACTAAAACATCAGTAATTTAATACATCATTTTCAAAATACCAGTGTATTATTATAGGATCATCAGCTATTTCCCAGATCTGCAACAGCAGTTAAATTCTAACTCACTGAGAAATTAATACTGAAATCAGTACAACTGGGATGTCTGAGGACCTCTGCAAACCTGGAATGAAGTGATTATTATCTCTCTCAGAAATTCAGAAATAGAAATGTGTTGTATCTGTTAAGAAATGACATTTAAATAATTTCTGAGAACAGCACCTTTTGTGAATGTATTTTTAAGTTTTAAGATGGTTATTGCATCAACAGCAGGGCAGCAGTAATATCTGAAAATCACTCGATACAGGGATCTCCCTCTACAGTGAAAAGCTGAGGATTATTCAGAGAAGGATTCACTGTCCTTGCACTGCAGGCAGCACTTAGGGCTGTCTTTATGCCTTTTTCTAATAATTCAAGAAGGAATTTGTACCAATAGCAGTCCACTTGTGAGCTAAGAGCCTTCTCTGTACTTGGGCAGAACTGTTTGAAAGCCCAAAGGGGCTTCTGCCCATAGAAGATGGCAACACCAGGAACCTAAACTCGTAGGAAAAGACGTATTTGGAATGAGGCTTCAGATACTGCTTCTTTTACAGTGCCCATCTAATCCACACAGAACTGATCTGGTGTGAAAAATGGGGGAGAGGATGTGCCAAAACTGTTCAGTCACATAATAAGGAGATGAGGAGTTCCATGGGAAATGGTGTCCATCATGAATTCATCTCCCTGAAGAGAATTCAGATAGATAGATTCAAAAACCCTTTTATGAGGGTTTTTTTAGGCTTCTAATGAAGTCTAGGATGAATAACATTCCATCTAGAATGTGTCAAACTGTATGTGTATTTTGATATCATAAAGGAATATTTTAAGCTACACAGATTCTTTCTAGAATTACAGCTTTAAAAAAATCCAACACATCCAACCATTAATCTCAAATCATTATTATGGTATACTTCTTGTTACAGTAAAGTAAGAATGTTTAGGATGGAGTCTGAGTAACTGTTCTAAATGCTTCATGTGTGTGGAAAGGATTCTGCTCATTTGAATGGGCAACACTGGGGTGTTTTTTAGCTATTCTCTAGGTTTATAGGGCTCTGCTTATTAGTTCTAAGGAACCCCAGAAAAGAAATTCATGGAAGCAGATATTGCATTCAATATAGTTCACTTAAGTTTTTCTGGCATCTGCAGTTGCAGAAAAGCTGTAACCTTATGCTTTAAATTACTGCAAAGCCAAAGAGAGAGCAATACACAGTGGCTTCCAGTATGTGTAAAAGCCTTGGGATATTTTTGCAACACACTTCCCTGTTTGTACATACATGAGCTGGTGAAATTCTTGCAAATACAAACCTGTAAATTGCAACTGTACTGGGATTACACTTTGACTGTGTCCTAGTGTTCCTATAGAGATTTTACAGTGATTCTTCCAGTATCATCTGCACCACTGTAATGCACACATTTCTTAAGAGATATTTTTTTCTCACCTCTAACAATATTGTATTGGCTCTGAGTGATCTAGCCTAAACTCATGAACCACCTTGTGAGATGTTATTAAATGTAAGGAATACAGAATTTAGCTCAATGTGTATGAATCAACATTTTTTTGCACCACACGCACAACACATTGCAAATAGGTTCTGTGCTTATTTGTGTGTGTTGACTTATTTTAGGTGGAGCAGACCAAGAGCATGGATTAATTCTTTGGGTGTAGTATAATCCATTTCCCCGTGTTCCCCAGTTCAGTAAGGTACTTGGAGTTTTATAAAATGAGCAACTGGGGTTTAGTTACAGAGAAAGTAATCTCTGACTTGATGACAAGTACAAGGAATAGATGCAGTCACAAGAAGTTATAAGCCTGTAAAAGTAGGTAGAATGAAACTTGCAGTTCTTTCCCTGCAGCCAGTATTCTAAGTACAAACATGTATGTATAGAAAGACACATTTTGTACGGGGGTGGAACCAGGCAAAGACATAACAAGACCAAGCTCTGAGAACATTGGCTGTTTTCAGACCACTTTGTGTGTCTGTGAATAACAGACTACTGAAAAAAATGAACTGAAGCATGAGTCTCCTCTCTCTGTGACTGCTGCTGTAGAGATTTTTGCTGTATATGGTGATGGTGGCATTACAGTAATTAATTTTCTCAGAAGAAACCCCAACTGGCTTCATGTCTTGGCTTTTTCATGCTCTGAAAGAATATCTTGATTTGTAAAGTGTAACTCTGAAAAGAAGAAACAGAAGCAGGAAACCTTTCCATAGTATGATAAACTTCCCATAGCATGATAAATTAAAACCCCTGGATCCTGTAGCTCTGACTGTAATGCTTATAGACTTACTGCAAAGGTCCTGTTGTCCTCTTTAAGGACAGGTGGAGAATGGATCTTGGTCACCTCAAAATGTAAATTAACACAGGCTTGTCTAGGTACTCCAACAGGATCTTGGTAAGGGGGTTAAAAATGTGTTAGATGAAACATTTATGTCAGAAATGCATTATATCTGCCATATGAAAGCTTATTCTGACATTTAAATATCCTATCTTTGCTTATGCTGAGAGGTGGACAGCTGATGTCTCTAAGTTCCTTCCAACTTTTTTGTTTAAACATGGATCATCCTAAACATACCTTTGTGCAGAGAGGTTATTGCTGGCTTTATTGAAAATAAATTTTAGGGCAGGCTTATATTTGGCAACATGGAATGCTAATTTGCTAGGGCTGTGGAGAATGAGCTGTTCTTTTGATATCCTAGATCCCAGTTATTCTATTGGCTCTTAAAACTTCATCTCAAGTTTTCTATGTGGCTCCTTAGCAGCATGTAAAAATTGTTTGTGTACTTGAGTCCTTGCAGAGATTCTCAGTGTGGAATCCAGAGTTACACTCTGCCTGTCCATTTCCACTTCACCTGACATTAATAGAAACATCTTTTTAATATGACTCAGAACTAAGGATGAACCATCTGGTTCTCGATGCAACTGAGGCAAAGAGCAATTAATCTCCAGGGTAAGTTACTGATTTGCTCCAGGACCTTTGCTACAACTGTTTATTACTACCAAATTTCTGAGGATCTGTTAATCAGCATTACAAAATTTCTGCTTGTTGGTTTTTTTTTTCAACTTCTAGTTTTTATAGGTAGAAAATCCAAATCAGTCACATTGTTTCCTCCTGTTTGCAAAGCCTGCAAGTAGTAACTGAGTGATAACAAAGAGAGCTGAAACAGTTGCTTGTGGGACAGTGACTGAAATTTCGCAACAATACTGTTTCAAATGTCAGACTTCTTAAACGTTGAAGTAAAGATTTCAGACTTCTTCAACTACGATACGAAAATCCCATCATTTTGGAATTGGATATGGTTTGCATTAAAACTGATGTAGTATGACAAAAGTTCCCTGAGGCTTAGAGTTTCTAGCACTGGTCTAGATTTAAAACATACTGTAAATCCCTAATCTGTCCTTGCTAAGACAATTTTTTTTTTAGGATTACAGAAAGACTGATTGTGTGAGCAACATGAATCCTGTTTGCAGGCTGAAGCTTCCATTCCTGCAATAGCGTTATTTTTTAATTTATGAAAAAAAGCAGAATTAGTCCAGTATAGCTGCATACGATCCACTAGCTTTCTCTCTCCCATAAATCAGAATATTTCTTGCAATCCAAGCATTTTCAGTGCTGGACATTTTTAATGCTTTAAGATATTGAATCGTTTTTATTAGGTATTAATTTATTTAGAATATATTTAATTGTTTTTTATTTTTCTAGAGGTCTTCTATCTAGAGTTTACATGCATACTTTGCTAATAGAGTTCTATTTAATTGATCTTTTGAGGTATTACGATTAGGATTTTAGTAGTTGTGTATTCTTAAAAATCCTTTTTGGTTGTCAAACAAATGAGAGACCAAATGCTTTAACAGGAGAAGGATGAAGCAATTCCACATTCCCAAGAATGAGTATACTGAAAAACATGCTGAAAATGAAAATCCTGAAAGTATCAGTGTAACAGTCTTAACAGCCCAAAAAGTGATTGCAATTTATTGTCTAATCTTGAATGAAATATGATGTCCATAAAAAGGAAATGTCAAATAGTAACAGAACGAGAGACAAACGTTAAAATCAGGGAAAGAAACTTCTGATAAAAACAATTGCCATGCAAATTTCTGCTGCCCTAAAGCAGAATGGACTTGTGATAAGAGTGTCAACTTTCAGCGGTACCACCCAAACTGGAACAGATCTCGACAAACTTGCTAGAGATTAGAACTGTCCATGGACTGATTTATTCAAGATAGCAAGGGCAATTCGGGCAAGCCCTGCCAAATTTCAAAGCTGAGCAATCCCTTCACGCCCTGCCCGGAGTGACAAACGGAGCTGTAATGAAGCGCCCGGCAGTGCTTCCCCCGGATTCCAAAAGGCTCCAGGATTCCAGCTCAGCCGAAGGTTTTTAACTTCTCCTCAGTCCACCAAGAACACATCCTGCTTTGGCATGACACCTGAAAATGTCAGGTGTGCTTGCAGGTTCTCTTCTCTCCAACGTGGGCAGATTTTCTGTCTCGGCAGCTTCACCTTGTCAAGGCACAGCTTTATTGGGAATGGATATGGATTTGTTACTGAGCACGATGGGCTACAGTTCCTCTGGGGCTTCACATGTGCTATCAGAACACAAAAAATACAAATGTGCTTTCTATGCTTCTTCATGAAGGAATTTTACTGTATTTTATTGATCCCAACAGGTATAATAAGCAGTTCTGGATAAAATAACTGGCTTGATCACAACCCTGTTTAATTCCCAGAAGTCAAAGAACATCTGAGCAACTGAGGCAGCTGCTCACAGAACCGCACTGCTGCTGACACCAGGGCCCACTGAAAAAACAGAGGTGGTCTTTTTGCAATGAATAAATTAAAGAAACTGAACTATCAATTATGTAAGACCATTTTATTGTTAACGTTTCAAACCACCTGAGGATCTGCACCTCTTTATTTTCACCACAGGCTGACCACACACTATCCTGTACGGGTAATTGTTGATGACAGTGTTGGATGGAAAATGACCCCTCATTATCAGTTGTGGGTGCCAAGACCTCCTAACTCCTTGCAGGCAATAAGTAAAATCCTTGTTGGGCTCATTCTATCAGAATAATTTGATTTTAGAGGACACCCCTGCTCTGAGATAAAACAAGGCAAAAAGCTCTCAGAAGTCTACAAGAATTAAGAATTAAGATAGGAATGTCCACAGCACTTCATATTTCTAACAGTTAAATATGTAAAGGAGCTATTATTGAGCTCAAGAAAAGCAAAAACTTGACATGCCAATTTAAGATCTGGAATATTTAATAATTTGTTTCAAATTTTCTGTAAGATGAGTGAATATCCAAACCTAAGAAGTCAACTAGCTTGCTTTTCTGGAATGATATAAGATGCACAGATTTCAGGGCAGATTCAGAGGCAATTAAAAACATTATTTTTGCATACCTAGGTTAAAAAGAACATTATACTCTTGGAAGTCTTGAATGTATAGTTTAATTTTTTTTTTTTTAACTCTTAATATCAGAGCAAACAGTGCTTGGAACTGAGTTTTGGCAAGAATTTTAACTCATGAAAGCACCTGAATAACAAGCAGTATGTGGTTTTGCTCTCTCTTCTGGGATCAGCCTGAAAGAATTTTTTTTCCTTCATCTCAGCAGCTGATTATTTGTTGCCTCTCTCTCTATGGCAGTTACCCATAGCAGCCTCTTGCCTGGGATGGAAATCCCTAAAATCCTGGGAACTTGACACGAATTAATCTGTCTTCAAGTAATTTGCATGTTGGATTTAAAAGTTGTAATATGTTTGCTATTCAAATGCAGTTTCTTATCAGAAAATATTTTTGCTTTGAAAATCACGGTTTTTTTCCCTGATACATTAAAGTGGCCAGTTTTAAGGATGTATTTATATTAAATGGGAGGGTTATATTACAAATAAATTTAAAAATAGGTTATAAACCCACAGTGAATCGGAGTTACAGAAGCATTTTCACAGCAAACTATGTATTTTGCATTTTATTTCCATTTGTTATTCTGTTCTTCCTAATAATTTGAGTGTGTTTTTCAGGATCCTGCCTGCAGATCATAAGAATCAGTAATGAGCTGCACTGTTAACTCAGATCCTGGACACACATCCTTCAATAAGGCAAATATGTTCACAGAAACTCATTGAAGTGAGTATTTTGTTTGTTTTTGGCTTGTTTAGTCTAATAAGAAGCCAGTGTGAAGCAAGTCCTTCAAAGAACTTTGGTGATTCATGTATACTATCTGCTTGGGATATAATTTTTTCTGTCCTCATACAATTCTTAATTTCTTCCTATTTAAATTTCTAAAATAATTAAGGGGATACATTTGTCAGTACATACGTGGGAGTACATTTTTAGTGTAGAATTTGGTAGTGTATGTTTTCTTATTTCTAGTTTTACAAAAAGAAATATCAGGAATAGAGATTGTTCATTCCTCAGTTTGCCTTAGCATCTTTGTATTTTCATTTTTTGAAATAAATTTATCTTGTTGGTCAAAAGACAATTCGAATATAAAATTAAATTTTCTAATTAATGTTAGAGATCCTTTGGTGTTAAGTTTTTCATTTTCAAACCAAAATATAGTTGATGCACTCCCATGTTATCAAATAAATGCTCAAGGTACAGCTTATAATGTTGAAAAATAGAAAAATAAATTGACCTTGATGAAGTGTGTCTTCTTTTGTCTGTTCCCAGGAAAGTTTATTTCAGGTATTTCTACTGCTGAAATGATTAGAGTTAACAGCTTTTTCCCTCCATTTTATTTTACAGGGTCTCTTCATCTTCCTGATATATGGGGTGTACAACACAGAGGTAAGTCTGCTTGGAGTATCTCAAGGCTGACAGAGTGAATGAGAGAAATGACAGGTTTCTTATCTTGATAACTGAGGGACAAAGTTGGCTTTCCATACGAGTGTCCTACTGCCCTTCATGCTTGGACTGGCTTATATGCATCCCAGCTTACCATTAAACACAGACACCCTGAATAAAGGGACAGACTCATTTCTCATAGGCATTGACTAATATTTTACTGCTGCTTTAAGTTTTTTGAATTCCTGGTCTGTCTTTTAACACTTAGCTAAACCTGACACTCCTAAACTGTCGTAATCTAAAGTACATTTTGAAATTAACTGTTAGTTTACACACTATGGAAAGGAAACTGTATTTAAATTATAAAAGGAACAAGTTTTACTTACTCAACAAAATTTTGAAGTATAGAAATGGCATCAAATTCCACTTTTTTACATCAATCAGGTCTGTTTAAGATCTGACCTGAACCTCTGTACTGATCGGATTATGAAAATATTTCCTATTTATAGGCTCATCTCTCATAAAGAAAAATATTTTTGACAGATAAAGCATAAAAATCACAAGGAACTTATCCACCTTGTTCCATTACTTCTATTATGCCAATGATAAAATTGGTGTTAATATGTCTAATTCCAAGTTTTTAAGCCAAGGTACCTCTGATGTTTGCACTTTAAAACCTTACAGAAATATAAAAAGCTTTCAAACTAAATGCTCAGGAATTAAGCAGAATTCTATTTATATTTTATTACCCTCCAAGGAAGGCACGGATTATTAGAAAAATAGTCGAAAAGGTCTCCTGATTAACTGAAATAAGGTGCTATTTCAAAATAACAAATGTCTCTCATTTCTAGTAGAGGGATGAATTATTTCCGCACATGCAGCTCAACCAGTGAGCATGGGTTTGGCATCTTTACTGGGGGTTTTGCTGTAGCAGCGGGCCAAAGCATCCTGCCCGTGGCCCCGGGGAGCTGAGCTGCCGGTGAGGTGTCCCAGCCCGCCGGGGGCGAGGAGGGGGTGCACTCAACGCTCCCAGTGCTCCCAGTGTGCAGCTGGAACGGGCTGGGACCCGGGACCTGCTCCCCAGGGTGTGCGGGGTGGGAGCAGCGTGTGCCCAGCGTGCCCGACGGACCCGTCCCGCTCGGACACGGGCAGTGTTTCAGGTGTGCGAGCGCAGCGCCTTCATTATCTCCGAGGCGTTACGTGCAGCTCATGTCATTAAAACCGCTCCATTTCAGCCTCTCTGCATCTGCCGCCTCTTCACCTGGCTGACGAGCGCTGCTGAGCCCGCAGCCGCTGCCCGCGTCCGGAGCTCCGCACGGCCCAGGACCGGCCCTGCCGCGCGTTGCGGGGCAGCACCTGCGCTCTGATCCCGGGCTGCGCTCGTCCCGCCGCGGCCGGGCGGCGCTGCCCGATCCCGTTATCC
>VXAC01003337.1:1393915-1415826 GCA_013399225.1 Rhipidura dahli | reverse complement strand
GGCAGCGGCTTCCTCGGCGGCGGCGGCGGCAAGAGGGCGGCGGCCATGGAGCCAACGTTCCCCCCCGGCATGGTGATGTTCAACCACCGCCTGCCCCCGGTCACCAGCTTCGCCCGGGCGGCCGCGCCCCCCGCGGCGGCCCAGCACCCCCCGCAGTGCGTGTTACCTCCGGCCGCCGCCGCCGCTTCCTCCACGGCGGCGGGCGAGCCCCCGGCGCCTCCGCCCCCGCAGGACGTGACTTTCAAGAAGGAGCCGGCGGGGGCTTTCCCCTCCGCGCCCTCCTCGCAGAGGAGCCCCTGGGGCTTTCTGCAGTCCCTGGTGAGCATCAAGCAAGAGAAACCCAGCGAGCAGGAGGAGGAGGAGCAGCAGCAGCCGCAGCACCATCACCACTACGGGGGGCTTTTCGGGGGAGCGGCGGAGGAGAGACCCCACGGCCTGGGCAGCAGCGAAGGAACCGGCCAGAGCGTGATCCAGGACCTCAGCCTTCTTCACCACCTGCACCAGCATCCCCACCGAGACCTGCTGCTGACTGGCAGAGGCGAGGGCGCTCCAGGGAGCGCGGGTGAGCCAAAGCACGACGCCCAGGTCAAGAAGGCAAAGAGGCCAAAGCCAGAAACTCAGGGAATCAAAGCCAAGCGGAAGCCAAGCGCTTCATCCAAACCCCCCCTGGTGGGAGATGGGGAAGGTGCCGTCGCGTCCCCCAGCCAGAAACCTCACGTCTGCGAACACTGCAGTGCTGCCTTCAGGAGCTCCTACCACTTGCGCAGGCACGTGCTCATCCACACCGGGGAGAGGCCTTTCCAGTGCAGCCAGTGCAGCATGGGCTTCATCCAGAAGTACTTGCTGCAGAGACACGAGAAGATCCACAGTCGGGAGAAGCCTTTTGGGTGTGACCAGTGTAGTATGAAGTTCATCCAGAAGTACCACATGGAAAGACACAAGAGGACGCATAGTGGAGAAAAGCCATACAAATGTGACACTTGTCAGCAGTATTTTTCAAGGACTGATAGACTGTTAAAGCACAGAAGAACATGTGGTGAAGCCATAGGTAAAGCAGGGGCTGGAATGGAGCCTGGATCATCAAATAGCATGGGTAGCTTGGCTGCATTGTCTCAGGGAAATACAAGTTCCTCAAGGAGAAAAAGTAAAACAAAAAATACATCCACTGAAAACAAAGGAAGCAAGTGTAGCAGCAAAATAGCTGAATCTCAAGTTACAAGTAATGTGGCCATGCCAAGTTATGCAGTTGATATTCCTATTGTGTCTTCCAGTGGTGGTCTAGTTGGCACAGGTGTAGAAGAACTTCAGAAAAAGGTGCCAAAATTGGTCTTGAAAAAAACGAGCAGAAAACAGGCAGACAAAAATTACCTTAATTTTGTATCACCACTGCCAGATATTTTGGGGCAAAAACCACTGTCTGGGAAACAGAGTGGCTCTCTAGGCCTAGTAGCCAATACCAGTGTAGAAACTATTGGCCTTCTCCAAAGTACAGGTGGTAAACCAGGTCAGATAAGTAGCAATTATGATGATGCCATGCAGTTTTCAAAGAAAAGAAGATACTTACAAACTGCAAGCAGTAACAGTGCCTTTTCACTTAATGTCGGACACATGACTTCCCAGCAGTCCGTCATCCAGTCTCCAGGTGTTAGCGTTATGGATAACGAAGCTCCTTTATCTCTCATTGATTCAGCATCTTTAAACAACGAAATAAAGTCTTGCCATGACAAGTCTGGTATTCCTGATGAAGTCTTACAGAGCCTTTTGGACCAGTACTCTCACAAATCAGAAGGCCAGAAAGAAGATCCTTTCAGTATAACTGAACAGCGTGTGGACTTGCACACTTCAGGAGAACATTCAGACATGGTTCAGGAAGAAAACTTGAGCCCTAACTCTCAAACAGTTTCAAATGACAAGGCAAGCATGTTGCAAGAATACTCAAAATACCTCCAACAAGCCTTTGAAAGAACAACCAACAGCACTGGTTTTGCTTTTGGACCCAGTTTCCAGTTTGTTAGCTTGTCTTCAACTCTCCATAACCACACTTTGTTTCCAGACAAACAGATATACACTACATCTCCACTTGAGTGTGGCTTCAGCCAATCTGTTACCTCAGTATTGCCAACTGCGTTGCCAAAACCTCCATTTGGGATGTTGCTTGGCTCTCAGCCAGGCTTTTATTTGTCTGCTTTGGAGGCTTCGCATCAACAGTTGACGCCTTCTCAAGAGCTGGATGATCTCATCGATCCGCAGAAAAACTTAGAGACTTCATCGAACTACCAGTCAACATCTCAGAAACTGACTGGCCAGAAGGAACAGAAAAACTTAGAATCCTCAACGAGCTTTCAGATCCCATCTCAGGAGTTAACCAGCCAGATAGATCCTCAGAAGGACATAGAGCCTAGAGCAACCTACCAGATCGAGAACTTTGCACAAGCGTTTGGTTCTCAGTTCAAGTCGGGCAGCAGGGTGCCAATGACTTTTATCACTAACTCTAATGGAGAAGTGGACCATAGAGTAAGGACTTCAGTGTCAGATTTCTCAGGGTATACAAATATGATGTCTGATGTAAGTGAGCCATGTAGTACACGAGTAAAAACCCCAACCAGCCAGAGTTACAGGTAAGGTCCTGACTGTGACCAGGCTGTGGGGTCTTCTTAATGTAGTTTTACTTTGACAACACTGCCATTGGAATGTTTCTACACGGTCCTATTACAAATAATGTAACATGCCCTTTCAATGCAACTTTTCATATTTAGTTTATTTTGTTAGTGTGAATTTTTTAGCTCTGTTTATTATGGTTTTTAATCAAAATTCAATAGTTTTAAAATAGTGTTTTTGTTCAAGTGACAGTGTTTAGCAATCAAATTTACATTATGTAGATTGTCAGGGAGTAGCCCAAGAATTTAAAATGCAAAAAATTAACTTTGTTCCTAGGTCTAAAGTTTATTCTAATTGCTTTACTCTCAGGAAAGTGTAATGAAGCATGGGAATTCTATGCACCGCTAGTGTATTGGAACTTCCAATTTACAGATGACGACAAATATATCTCAGCTTTTTGAGGAAGGGATCTTTGACATTTCAAATTGCTGTCTCTTATGTCGGCTGATACGAAAGAATTTTGCTACCTAAATCTTGTTGTTTTTAAAGTACTCCTGTTCTTCCAGGTGATGCTCATTCCAGGCAGGTGGAGCAGATATTCTCGGGTCTGTACGATGAGCCGTGCACGGTAGCTTTAATGTGAACAGTAATGTCCCCAGAACCTGTGTGTAAGACTGTAATTCCGTAAAGAGATTCTGTTGACACAAACCCTGAGAACAAAACGTGTGCAGCTCGTTCATGTCATTGGAACCCCAGCTTGTAACTACAGTCCTAATCCAGATAGGGTTTTGGGATACACTGTTTGTTACACATGGTTCAAGAGTCCATCTCCTCTCTTCCCTTTTTCACATTCTTTTAGTGTTAAGGGTTCTCTCTATTTTATTGTGTTCCTGGTTCCTCTGGAT
Organism: Rhipidura dahli; assembly: GCA_013399225.1. Classification (NCBI taxonomy): domain Eukaryota; kingdom Metazoa; phylum Chordata; class Aves; order Passeriformes; family Rhipiduridae; genus Rhipidura; species Rhipidura dahli. The sequence goes on along the minus strand of VXAC01003337.1, from coordinate 1,412,323 downwards.
TTGATCTTGGTTGTCTGCCTGCCTCCCCCACCACCTCCCATTTCCCATCCCTCTTTCTTTCCCTTTTCCCCTACTCTCTCACCCCCACGTAATAGTTAGCGTTTAAAAAGATTTACATTCCAGAAAGTGCATATCTTGTGATGTGCTTCCTGATGTCTTAAGACATCAGATGATGAACAATGAACACCTACCTGTTTTAGAACAATGTCAAGGTTTCCAAATACGATAAGAAATAATCTACTCCCAACTGTACATAGTAAGGCCCCTATCCTGCATCAGGATCAGCTACCACGAACCCCTGTGCCCAGCAGTGTCCCAGTGGTGTCACTGGAGCTCTTTACGGAGAGGGGGGGCTTGCAGCAGTTCATCATGGCAGGCTTTTAGGGCCCAAGGCTGCAATTCCATCAAAGGATTCTGGTGATGGCATCAACTACAAAAGTAGAACTTGAGTGGCTTGTTAATATCAACAGAACTTTTCTTTGGAATTATTGCCTTACTTTATGTATATTTTGTGGTACATTATTTATTACATGTGAATCCTGATGAATGCCTCCTGATGGAGCCATGGAAACCTGCTAGAAATACTGGTGGCCATTCAAAGCTGCTGAAAACGCAGTGGCACTGCTCTAAACCACTTTTTGCAAATGTATTTTTTGATTAGTTTTTTAATGTAATTTTGGTGATGTTAATGATGATGGTTTTTTATGTACTCTTGGTGATGTTTCAGTCTTATGTACTTTTCTGTTGTCAGGAAGGTACCAGTGGTTGTTTGCAGTCTTATTGTGTAATCAGCCTATTACAGGCTTCCATGTATAATAAAGTTATTAACATTGTGCAAGTGTAAAACACTTCTGTTATGAAAGTGGTGTATTATTAAAGGAATTGTTACAAAAATCCTGGGTAATTTCTCCTGTTGTTCCTCACCAATATGAATAGAAACCTGAGCCCACTTGTGATCTCTTTTGCTAGTAAACTGTCTTTTTTTTTTTTTCCCCTCACTAATCTAGAGTTTGTTCTCCTAGAATCTGTGTAACTCCATTAACTTTTTATTTATACTTGATTCTGTAGTTCATGCTATTCCAGTTCAAGTAAGCAAACAACAACTGTTCTCTAAACACAGAACCCAGCCTGTTACCGGGGATGGAATAGTCCGTGACCACTGTGTTGGCTTTTTTAGTACCTTTTCTTTTGTTTTACAGAGGTTATAATTTACATTCTTTATATTGTGTGTAGTAGAAGTTACATATGTATTGTTCTGGCTGTTTGCTTTAACTTAATAAAACCCATTATTCACAAAATCATGAAGGTATCACTTCTATTATCCAGTCATGCTTTTGAGAACCTATTAATGAAACATTAGGAGATTAAATTTTGAGAAGGAATAATATAACTTGCTGAAATGTTTGCAGTTTGTTTTCTTCAGTTTTCTTTTGAGTCAAATAATCTAAATGTCCTGTTTTAGAAACCAGGGGTCTAATTCATATCTTTAGCTTAGCAAAACTTAATAAATTTCCTTAAGTTAAAATGTTTACACAGCCTCATCTTTTCAAATCTGGGGTTTTAGTTAAAAATATCTAAATTGTGTATTGTTAACTTTAAAACTTTTCATAATTGCTGGAAGTTCAGAATGACAAATAATACAGGAATTTAATTCAAGGTAAAGATTGTAGAAAATCCTCTGTCTCCTTTTTGGGTTTTTAGTTGTTTGTGATTTCCCCCTCGCCCTCCTGTTAACTCCTGCCTTAGAAGGAAAGTCCTGTAAAAATAGTACTGTAACAAAATACTCTAGAAGCATTTTAGGTAATGGGAAGACCGGTGGTGGATTTACTTAGTTTGTATTTTTCTTCAACTTTTTGTGTGAATTTGAATCAAGGCAATGACATGGATGAGAAAAATCCTTGGCATATTGAAAAACAAGCACAAAAACCTTACGAAAAGTAAATATGAAATGTGCTCAATGTCCAATATTCAGAACATTGCTGGGAATCATTTAAAAGTATGAAGGGAAAATCTAGTGGAATTTTGTATGTTCTTTGCACTTCACACATATTTCTAAATAGAGCAGAACTAACCCTTTTTCTACTGTAATATGGAGTCCAAATTTTAATTTAATGAAGGTAGGGATATGTTAAAATTGCATGGAAAGCAGGCTGTGGCTTTACCTGGTACTTACTAGAAAACTACATAGTGAGTAGTAATTGACCCCCAGGAACTAAAGGTTTTTTTTGGGATGTGTCAGTGAGAGAAGGAAAAAGGAAAACAAAATGGCTCCTGAATTATTTCCCACTTTATTTCGAGGTTTAGTTTGTTGTTGTTTTTAAAGGAATTATGGGAGGGGAATGATAACCTGGTTCCTACCACTAACAGGAGTATAAAGAAGAATGGATAGAGGTTGTGATAGAAAATTGTGCATAAACTGTTATACTTCCTCTTAGAGTAGCTCACCTAACATTATTGCCTGGGACCCAAGTGCCTTGTGGTACCCTGAGCTGGGATGGCATCTCTGTGTCCCAAGCCACTGAAAGTGCACATCTGACCTGCCTGATCTAGAAGAGCTAACTAAAATTTGTTGTAGTTCATTAATTACTTCAGTTGGACAGAGACCTGTGGGAGAAAGGTTAGAGTAAGAAACTGAAATGAAGGGAGAATGAAAAAAAAGTGAAAACAGAATGGTGTCAAGGGTATTTGCAATTTCAGGTTTGTGGACTACTGATGAAGAAAAGCAGCTTGATACCTTGTGGAGACCTTAAGAAGCTACTGGAAGAATTCAATGTATTCTATTAGTGGTTTTTCGTTGTTTTAATTGTTTGGCCTTCCCCTCACCCCCAGCATTACATGCTTAATAACAGTGTATTTGAGTGATGCTTCTGCTGTTTTTTTTCCCCAGCAACTAGAAATCAGTCCTTTTCATGTGAAGCTGTTGTTGTAGCTGTGGAAATGTTTGTAACAGCTGAGAAGACACATGTGAGAATGTGTAAGTTAGCAGCTCGATGCTCTAGTGGTTGAAGGGAATCAGGCCACTTTAAAATCAAAGATCCTGTTTGCAGCCCCTGCTGACTACCAGCTTTAAACATTTCAGCTGCAATTTTCCAGTCTGTGTCTGTCTCATGCTCTGCACTATCTTTCTCTGGGAAACTTCTGCAAAAATTGCTCATGTATTTCCTAAAATTAGATTAAGGAAGAAAACTTTCTTGTTCCACTCGTGTTTTCATCCCATGCTTCTTCAAAACCAAATCAGAATCATCCTCCCTCAGCTAGGTTGACTATGTTAAATCACTTGTTTTGAAATAATTAAGTTTTTGAATAAGGCTTTTATGTTCAGAGATTTGAAAGTTTGGTAGCTGTATCTCCAAAGATGATCCCTCCAGGACAATGCATCAGGCCCTTTCAGTCATTTGGTCTGTTAGTCCATGTGGCAGTCTTTTCTGTAATGTGTTGTGTACTCTCAGACTGGAGTCTTTTCTTGCTGCTTATATAAACTGCAGAGTCTTTGCTTTTAATGTTCTTCTCAAGTGATTTTTGTGCAATGTTTTTGTTTGTACAAACACCTAGGAAAGTCTGGTTTGCTGTTGTGCACATCATTTGGAACACAGGATGTATACCTTGCTTACTAAATGAACAACTCCCATACATGCTGTTATCTGTGTTTATGTTGTTTGAAACATTTTTTTTTTGAGCAGCCTCATCGTGCAGAGTCCTGCTGCTTGCTCCGAGTGTCATCCTGCTCGCTGTGGATACAAACAGCAAGGCTTGGAGGAAATTCTCTCTCATCATGTCATCAGTCTGTTGTACAGGCAAGATGGGGTGAATTGAGGAATCAACAGATGTAGTTCTGGCATTTTTTAAACTTATAATGCTTCATAATCTTTACTGTAGTGTAAGTTTTTGTATATATTATGCTGCTTTGTTTTCATACTGATTCTTTTCAATATTTTGATTTTATTCATTGGATGATGGATTTGGTAATCTTAAACCCAAGGTTCTCACAAGTAATGGGATGATGCCACACTAGAAAGCTGTCTGTGTACTTGGTGACCTGGCCTGAAATTTGATAAAATATTGTTTAGCCACCCTCAAAATGAAGAAAGAATCAAGAACTAATTTAAGAATGTATTTCTTTTATTATTTTAATATACTCTCTCTTACCAGAAATGTATTTTAAATAGTCTCTTATTTAGTGCTACAGTTAGCAAAACATTCTGTGAGCTAATGAGGCATGTCATGGTCCTTATGCAGGATCTGCAACAAGCATCAGGTATTCTGTAGTAGCTCATGTGCCACCTTTGATGCTAAAACCTGCTTTATCTACAACTAGGTTTCTGCCATTCAGAATATTCCTGTGTCTTGTTCAGAAGGAGCCTTTACTTTGTGCTGTTGGCAAAAGATTTCATTTTGATTTTTATCTCAAAGATCAAAAGGCTGTTTTTTTCATCCCAGATTTCTCCTTCCAGTGTGTATTTCTGTGCGTGCACATACTCTGGTCCCACTGGATAGGTCAGTCTTGCCTGGGACATGATGTATGTGGGTGCTGGCATATGGCCAGGAATTACACTGAGTCTGGTGAGGATGGGTCAGGCTGCTTAAAGATTCTGAATACTTTTTTTTTTTTCCTGGAAGGGGGACAATACCTCCTAGGTGGGAATGCTTTCAGATGGTATTATATTCTGAGACGAGTGGGAATGAAACTGGGCTGAGACCTGTGTAGAGTAGAATTTACAAAGAAATCCGTGTGCAACTCGATGAGTGACAAGGTTTAGAATCACTTTAATTTGCTTTCCAGTAATGAGGAAATATATAGATGTGTAATAAAACGTCTTGCATGTTTTGCTGAGGTGCTTTAAATTCTAGTGGGTAAAATATGGTAGTGGATCTTGTTACCTCTTAAACAAAATGATCTCTAGAATGAAAAATACAGTCTCTTAGAAGCTGCTCAGTAACACTGGAAAATGAGACTAGTAAGGATTAGCTTCTTCAGCTGCAGAGGGCATTCATGTTGTGTTAGCTATCTGCTTGGAATTCGGTCAGGGTGGTGGTAACACATTTACTTGTAGAAGCTCCTGGCCCCATGCTGTCTCTGGGGGCAGAAGGCACTCCCAGAGCCTTGGCAGAGAGGACGTGGCCTGCCTTGGGCAGCTGGGTTCAGGCCAGTGGCTGGGAAGTGGGGGGGACAGTGCAGCTTCTTACAGCACTGAGGGGTTTTTGAAGGGCTGCTGTTTCCAAGTATTGATTCACTTTGTGAATCTGAACTGCAGAGATCTGTGCCAAAAGACTCCTAGCTCAGGTTTGGCCAGAGTGTTGAATAACCCCAGGGGTTATTCTGCAGTAATCAATGGAGATGTGACACTTAAAACTATGTAACCTGTTTAGCTTAAGAATTTGTGAAGGGTAGGTCAAATTATATGATGTTACTTGGTCCATCAAACCTTGTAATTAAACATTTACACCTGGTAATCTTAGTGTAGAGTTAAATCTATATGAAATGTCTAGGTGATTTAAAAATGTACTTCCCAAGCATTCTTAATTAAAACGTCTTTCCTGTTATTTAATAGTAATTTAATATTAGTCTGGGGGCATGAGAGTTAAACTAATTACTAATACTGTGTTCTTGGAACTTGGATTTTTTGAGAGATGGCAATTTTTGTGCAGAGATACTGAATTTGATTATTTATTTTGAAGCTGAGAGACACTTTAGAGTAAAAGTATTTTCATATTTTGTTTTATGTGGTTGTGGAAATCGTACTTCACACATGCTTTCTCAGGAGTGGATGGCAAAGGGAATAAGACTGCTGAAATAATTAGTTTTTACAATTCTTAACACCATATTCTGATGCTTACATGTTTTGTTCTTGTGACAATGAAGCTAAATTAAAATCTCTGAGAAAGAGGTCCCTCTTATATAGCATAATGAAGTCTTTAAATGGGTACAGTTGTAGGTCATCATGAATAGGAATGCAGTGACCTTTGTCTTGACAATGAAGCTGACAAAAGCTTCTCAAAGCTGTTCTTTTTTTTTTATTATTTCTCCGCCAGAAAGGACACAAATAAAACAGAGGATCCCCCTTCTCCCATCAGTGAACAAAATCAAAAGACTAGAAAATGTGTTGTAATTTGTCAGTTTGCAAAATCTAGAAATAAACCGATTTCTTTCTCAGTATAGACACTGCTGCAGGAACAATTTGTGGCACGAGTTGGGAAAGGAAGGAAAGTCTACTTGACTGACTCTATCACTGGTAAAGGGCCTTCTGGTTTCTTAAGGTACTTTCTTATAGCCTGCTTTGATTTTGGGATACAGAGCAGCAAGGCATTCAAAATAATTACTTTTACCTACTTACAGTTTTGTATCTCTAAGTAGCTACAAGTAATAATTTTGAATGACTTGCTGCATTCAATCACAAATTTTCTTGTCATTCATTTTACACTTTTGTGGTGCATTGCAGGCTTGCAATGCACTGTGTTGGGATCTAGCAAGGCTTGAATTTCTTGGTGGCCTGTGTAAAAAAGCCAAGCATTCTGCAGAGAGCACATAAATGTGGTTGTTTCCTAACGGGGAGACACCGTTGCTCTACCCAACTTCAGCAGAGGCTTGTGAATTGCAGTGCTCAGCAATTTTCTTTAACCATAGAGAATCATCTGTCATTCTTAAATAAGGGCACTACCTGCTACTTTAGGACTTTTCTCAAGGCTTCAGCAACGTTGATCTGAATTGTGCTGCCTCTTGTAGAGGAGAGGCCTGTGTAGCAGAGCAAACTCTAAAGTGTGCAGTCAAGGTAATGAATGGAGATTTGTTCCTTTTGTAAGAAGTCATATCTATAGAACTGCTTCTCTATGATCAGATAATGATTTTATTTATTTTTAGTCAAGGACTAAAACTACATGTTTTTTTGAAGAGAAGCTTTACTCAATGAATGAATCATATTCCCATAAGGCCACAGCTTGGGTGAGTACCTGAAACAGGTATTTTTATTGGGAATGTCCCTGTCTGAGAATATGTTTTATCAAGAGGGAAAAAAGAAATAAAATCTAGAGTATGCACATGTAATTTCAGAGCTGTGTAAACTAAAAGAGTGAAACAGCAGTTAACATATAATATTATAAGTTTTTAAAACCTATTTCAGGAAAACAATGCATTGATACCATATAAATTGATCTAGTGGACAGTGGGAAGTGACTTTGATAGATGAAAATAGAAAGGTATGTGGGACACTATGTTAATACTGGGCTAGCAATATTTAACTTGTTTTCTGTAAATGAGAAGACTTACTCCTAAAGCTTACTCAATAAGCTGGAACGTGACCAATTTGATACCAGAACAGCAGTGTGCCCTTGTGGCAAAAAAGGAGTTCATCCACAACGATAATTAAGCACCTGGATTCTCTTTGGTAGTAGGAGGGGCTGAGAGAGCTGGGAGTGTTTAGCCTGGAGAAAACCAGGCTCAGCAGGATCTCATGAATGCCTACAAATACCTGAGGAGAAAGAATGAAGATGAGGGAGTCAGAATTTTGGCAGTAGTACCCCCTGACAGGACAAGAGGTAATGGACACAAAACACATGGAATTCCACAAAAAACCACTTTTACTGGGATGTTTGTCAAACAGAGGAGTAAGTTGCCAGAAAAGTCATGAAACGTCAGCCTGCAGAGATATTTGAGGTCAAACTGCATGTGATTCAGGACAGTCTGTTCTACCTCACTTGGCTTGAACAGGAGATTTTGGGCAAAATGAACTCAGGAGTTCCTTTCCAACATCAATAATTATGTGATTGTCTAAAGTTTTGTTTGATTGGTGGTCTGTGCCAAATAGCAACTACAGGTTCCATACTGAAGGGACAGTGTGTGTCTCTAGGAAGTAGTACAATGGTGTGTCTGAAAGTGCATTGTGTAATGGAACAAATGGGCTTGGGAATTCAGGATGTTGCTGGGACTCCTGGTGAGAGGTTCAGTGTTTCAGATGTCTACCTTAGACATTTGAGTCTGTGTTAACTTGCAAGCCTTTTCCATGACAAGTCTTCCTTAGACTTTTGTTAAATATTAAGAAGAAAAGATGGTGAAAACCTTGTGAAATAAATTTTTTTTTGCTGTTTTTATTAAATACAATATAAAATATACAATAGATAATACTTTTTGTTCAGTTGTTACTTTATTTTACTTACCTTCCTCCTTTCATTTCTTGTTAGCTGTAGAAGGTTACAAAAAGGAAGTATCTAACTGACACTAATATACCTGATTTGGGAGATGGTATTTGCTTTTTCCCTCTTCTCCCCAAAGTTAGCTGAAACAGCCTGACTTGAAGCTGCTCTTGTTCAGAGCTCATGCAGAGCAAAGCAGGGAGAATGCAGCTTCTGGTTTTGGTTCAGACTTTGACTTAAAATCTTTCTTCTGGAGAAAGGCAGGCACAGAGCATTATCTTATCAGTCTTGTTGATAAGTTGTAACAGCATTAGGCTCTTTCAGGCATTGCTGTCAGCTGTTGTTCTGGTCATGGGCTTGGTTGTTGCAAAAGATTGTCTTGACAGGGTGACACAGCTTTTTCTTTTTCTTTTTTAAACAGAAAGCAAAAAATTATTAAAAAGGATGGGGATTAAAATGTATACAGTGAATGGATGACAGCAGGAATGTAAGTTTTATATTCCAGATGTTTTTTGAAGTTTAATCTAAGCTGGATATTATGGCAATGTAATTTGGGTCTTCCTGAGTGGGTCTAGTCTGGCTGTTCCTTGGGATCAGGGCAGCAATGCTCAATGGTGCTGCAGTGAATCCTGAGCTTCCATGAGCTGATAGTTGTCAGTTATAATGAGAAGTTTCATAATTTTCACACATCTTCTGTTGATCTAGTTTTAAGTGATGGCTTTTAACAGAGGTCAGCATTTTTCTGACATACTTGCAATAGGCCTTTCTTTTTTTCTGCTCTACAAACTTCTTTTGTTTGTTAGACTTGATTTCATCACAGACCTTGGGTTTTATCAGAGGGTGTTGTTTGGACTAACTCAATATTTCCATCTTCAACTTTTCTGGCTTCTATAAACAGTAAGTCTTTGCTGGTTTATGCTTACAGATATGTGTTTTCATGCTTTTAAAACCCTCTTTGTGCATATTCAGTGTATACTTGTGTGTATTTGTCAAATATGCATAATGTAAATACAGTAAAAACTTCTGTGAAAATCCCTGATTCTCTGAGATGCTGCAATAGAAAGACATTACGTATTTTAAAGGGTGGGTACTGGACTAATGTTCCTCTAAATTGTTAGAGGATATTATCCTTTTTGACATAGAAAGCCATATTATTGCTGCATGCTATGATTATTGATTTTTATGAAACTTGCTCTAATAATGTGGGAAGGCAGCCCTTTATTCATGTGTGTTTGGTTTTGTTTTTCTAAGTTAGCAATCTGAGACAACAGCCAAAATGTGCCAAGGTGGACTTGCTCTTGGCGATCATTCTCAGGTTCAGTAAGTCTGAAGCTCTTGCATGAGAAGCACCACTGACATTTGTGCTAGAGAGTGGCTGGTGATAGTAACTGGTTTCACTCCATGGAACTGGACTGAGGAGAACACACCTTTTGAGTTGTTTTCATGGGCAGATGCTGATATCTCAGTAAGGGTGTATTTGGTAATCTTTCTCTTCTGGGGGACTAGGAAGCAGTAACTTAAGAGCATGGACTCTCATTACCTTGGCCTTGCCCCTTGTTCCAGTCCTGCTTCTCTTTGTACACTTAACTCAGTAAGCAAATACCAGTTGTCCCATTCAGATCTCCCTGTTGTACAAGTCTTTGCCTCTCTCTTAGCTCCTGCTTTGCTATTTCCATCATCCTATGTGTAGCCTCCTTCAGTCCTAATCTTGTTAGTTCTGCTCCTGCATTCCTTGCCTGACCAGTTTCTGCATCCTGCTACACTTTCTGTTCTTCCCTCCTGTTCCAGGTTCACCAGACTCCTTGTCCTTGTGGGTTATTTCCCTTTGTCTGTGCCTAGATTTTATTTCTTTGCATGAGATGCAGAGGATTGATACTTACTTGCCATGTGAATGTCTTGCTGCTGTTGGGATAAAGAGCTGTTGTAACTGGGCCTTTACATGAACAGTTTGGTATTACCCCTTTTGGCAGGCAGGAGACACATATTCTAGCAGGCTGGAAGAATAGGGCCAACTACAGTTTTTCAGAAATTTGTATCACGTCGATGAATTTAGGTAGTTTTCTTGCAAATACACAGCAGTGTACCCCTGTGACACAATGGATATATTCCTATTGAAACTCAGTCATCTTTGTGAGTATCAGGGTTTGCATTTTAATTTTTTTTTTTTTTTTTTACAATTAATACGATGTATTTTTTGTTAGCATTCTTCCTGGAATTGAGTGGGGCTTTCTGAATAACTAATGTATATATTTATTTTCATGCACATGTGTGCACAGAAAGCATCTGACAGTGTCAAATGTGGTTGATGAAAATGTGATCAGCTATGCAATCACAAGCTACCGACAACAAGATCTTGAAAGGTTTTAGAAGGCAAACTATACACTGTTAATTAGAGTAGATCAGTTGAAATAATATTAAAGGTAATGGAGATGGACAGCAGTTTTTACAACTCCCACTGAAGCACCGGGAATTGCATTGCCTTGGGCAAGAAATGTTACCAGATGCAATAGGTAGTTTATCTGTTACTGCAGGTTCCATATTCCTATGGAGGAGCTAGTGCTGCAAATTATCCAGTTGTAATGCAATAATCCATCAGACATCTACTCCTTTTGAAGGCTATTTAATTGAATGAACTGCAGTATAAACAAGTTGTATGGTTACATATATAAAAGCCCCGGAAGGATGAAACTTACTCATTCTGTTGCCCTTCCAAACCCATTTTTTTTAAATTTGCAGTGGAGAATTTTAGGAGGATATTTCATTGTAGTAAACACTTAACTTTTCTAAACATCTCTATGTAAATTAATACCAAATCTTCTATAATTTAAAAAAATAATTGGAGCTTTATTGAGTATATTTAGGGAAGAGACCACCTTCTTCCAATAGTACCTCCAGCCAGAAATTAGTTTTGGTTTACATGTTAAATTGGTAATGTTGCTTAAATGAACTACTCTCCAACTGCAGGGGATACTGAGCAATAGTTTTGGGAACTGTGATTGTAACCACCCAGATAATGAATTAAATGCTTGTACAGTCTTTTCTCACTGAATAAAGGAGATGACATCAATTGCACTTAAAATGTACTTTTAAAAACCATTTTTATAAAACTTTCACAGTTACTTTGGGTTGAACCAAATTAACTTAGCTTAAGTTGAGGAGTTATCTATTTTGAGCTAAATGGGAATCATTCCCATATTGCAGACTGACCACAAGGAAGATGTTAATGGTATTATTTTAAAAGTTTGTCATAAGCTAAAGCAGTGCATCACATACAATCAAATATACACTTTCCAGGCTGTCAGAAGCACTGTATTATTGACTAGTGCAGAGTGTAAGAGTATTGTAAGTAAACTTGGTAGCAAATGGTATTTTTGATTCCACCTTTTTTGTGATGAAAGGAGCAGCAGTGTGAGGGGTTTAGGCTTTTGCACAGTTAGCGCTCTTGTGTTCTGGGGCTGCATTTTGAATGCTCTAAGGTGGGGCACTATTACTGAAAGAAGTCAGCCTGCCTTCTGCAGTCCTTGGCTGCTTGCTCTCTCCAGAAAAAAAAAAAAAAAAACCCAAAAAACAACCAAACCAAAAAAAGACAAAAAAAACCCTGAAAAACAGACACACACACACACACACAAAAGGCAGCTTATTTTTCATGTAGATAATATATTTCATCCCATTTTTTGCAGCTCACAAAAATACTTACCCTTGCACAGGTGTGCAGGGGGCACTGAATAGGACGGAGCTAGTGTTTTTCTGTGACAAACTTGATTTAAATTGATCATCAACATGTTTTTCCATTAGTTTAATTGCTTATTGTTCCTGTTCTTTTGTTATACTCTATCTAGAACTTCAGGTCAGGAGGTCAAGTCTGCTGGCATATTTTCCTGTGCCTTCAGAACGGTGTTGCCTCTGGCCCATGCATTCATCTCCCTGCGTGTCACGCTGTTAGTGCTTTCTCTGATGTACTCACTTTAAAAGCACTGTTTATGGGTTTAGATACTCCCTCCAAAACATAAACATGAATAATTTAATTTATGTGTGACATCACTGTAAGTGATATAAACATATGTAACTGTGTACAGTATGCTAGGAGAGAATTATTTCAGTTATAATGCCTGTTATTTCTAACTGATTACACTATGTCTGCTAAATTCATATAAAAGGGAAGAAATGACAGAGAGCTTCTTTTGCAGTTGACCTTTTGAAAGTTGAGTTTGCTGCTTGATGTATGCACAGATTTTTCACTTTTGACAAGAAGAAATCCTGCATCGTCCTCATTTATAATGTATAGACCTCTCTTTCCATATTTATATTATTTAAGAATAGTGTGAGTTTTCAGAAATGCTGCCATTCAAGTGTAGAATGATGGTACCCAGCCTTCTGAGTGTGCAGTTTGGAATATGGTGAGGATCCTGCTGGCTTAATTACTGTGCCGCTGCTTTTCTGATTAATGACTGAAACCTTGACTTATTGGACAATCAAAGACCATCTGAATTTCATTGTTTCTAGGATGTGCACAGCTTTGACAGGTCAAGAGAATAAAAAAATAAACTGACTTTTGGCTAAAATTCATTAATTCCTCAGTTGCTCCTTTGAATTAATCAGGTCTTCTTGCTCAGAGAATGTCTCTAAGTGTGAGAAACAGGAACTTCCTAATTCTTCAATCATTGAGTTTTATTTAGACACTAGAGTCAAAATACATTGTGAAGCTGGATTCTCCACATATCAGCAGCTTTCTGAATTCCAGCAGAAGCATTTAGGTCCATAGTTAGGACAACTACTTAGCAGTTTAATTGATTTCTTGAAAAAGGGGCATTTCTGAAGGTAACCACGTCTCTGAAAAATTCACTGTTTAAAAAGAAATCAGTCTCATAGGTGCATAATTTTATGATCTGGTTGGACTTGTATCTCTAGAAGACTGTTTGGTTGTTCTGCGGGGTCTGATGCTGGAAGTTAGCTGAATGCATAAGCATTATTGGGTGTCCTTAGCTGGAAAGCCTTCTACAGTTTTTGGCTTTTAGAAGTGCCTGTAGGTTGTTTAGCTCTTAAAGTACAGTGAATGCACAAACAGTATCACTGCATCCCAAATCAGACTTACCTTGCTGTATTCTCACCTCCAAATAAGATTTTGTTTACAATACTATATCAATAAGCTTTTTGAAGTTTTCGGTTTGGTATTTTTTTATCAGCTTACACTAATGTAGCACTGCAATATTTAGGATTACAAATACAGCTTTATTTAAAACAAACAGCTTTCAGTGAAATTGCATTACCTTTCTACTACTAAACACAGATTTATATGTGAGGACTAGAACACTGAAGGTCTCTTAAGTCCAATGTTATAAATGTGAATGTTTCCAGTAGCTAATATTTATGCTTTTTCTTATTTTCTGGAAGGTAATATTACTTGTTAGATACTCATAGTGAAGAGTTGAATATCCTTTTCTTTGTATGAAAGTGTAACAGTCTTCCTCTGACTGATTGTGCAGTCATGACATAGCTGAGGTGAAGATCCAACTTCAAACATTGCAAGATAAATCATTTCCACATTCTTGCTTAAGTGGCTATTTTAGTGTAGAGAAGCACATTTTCTGTTGAGTGCTAATGCCACTGTCTCCTTGACCCAAGGTCTTAACTATTCCAAGCTAAGTAGATTTGGTACTTAGAGTAAAGAAAGAGTTTGCAAGTAAAACAGTTGTGCCATGTAGAAATTTTGATATTTCTGTACCTTGTGGGATTGTCCATTGAGAAAAGTATTGATTGAATGAAGTATGCATTATACAAGGTATTAATAGACATATTCTTCTTTCTTATTTATAGAAACTGGAGTGGGTGGCTGGGATCCCAGCTATGTATAGGCTTGTGTAAGGGACCTCCGAGAAGGGTGTGTGTTTCTCAAGTTATTATTTTGGCCAGTTGCTCTGCCCTTGTTTTCAGCAGTGAGATCTATTAGCATGAGGCATTTGGCTAAAAGGGGAGGAAGTAGGAATGTTCAGTGTTTCTTAATGGAAACAAGACTGTAGTTTTATCTTAATTTTGTTGTTAGAGGGCAGTCTGACAACTCATGAGAAACAAAGCCATGGAACTATTTTTGTAGTCTTAGCAGATAAATCTCTGGAGTTTTGTTAACTACAATGCTGATTAAGCTTCAGTAGCTTTATTGCCAGTAGGAGTATAACTGAGTTACCTACAGTCAGCTACACTTAACATGAGCTAAGGCTATGGCCATTTCTGCTTTCAGTGTGCCACCTTGGAGATGTGTTGCTGCTTTCAGTCTCGGTTGCCAGTACTATGTCATGATGTTTCCAAACCCCTCAGGCAGTGGCAGCCCTGTTACAGAAGAGCCTCTTCTGCCCCTTGATTGTCCCAGCTTGTGGTGTCAAATTTTTCCACAAATACCAAGAGGCCTTGAATATCTGAAAGGCTTTCTAAGTTTCAAAGAGGAAGCACATTTGCAGGAAAAGGGAGAAAGTATATGCAATTCTGCTATTCTTTTGACTGCTTATTTTTAGTGGCTGCATAAGACAACTCTAAAATTGAGTGTTTATGGGGGAGTAAAAAGAAGGATGCTCTTGCCCTGGTGCTACCTGGGGGTTCTCCAATAGTTTTTCTAACACAGAACTGTCGAGCTGTATTTGCCAGCATAGAAAGAGCATGGGACAAGGTCTCTCTCTGCTTCATGCTGTTCCTGCCTTTTGCAAGAGTAGTCTTGCATCTCTAAAAGAGACAAGCTATTGCTTGGAAAAGCCTTTTCCTATTTCTATTGTTTCCTCATCTCAAAAAAGAGACTGTAAAAGATAGATGGCATTTACCTTTAAATGAATTTTATTTGGTTTAATTCAAGCAGTAATTTCAGTGACTGTTTATCAAATACCATCACACTTCTTACTTTTTAAAGGAAATGGAAAAAATGTCTGACACAAAGGCATCTGAAATGAAACACTCAATAATCACAGTATACCAAGATCTTACCTACTGGAAATACTGTGTGTGAGTGTTAAAAATAAAACACAGACTCATTTAGTCCTGAGAGTAAATAGTTTGAAACTGGAAAGAATGGATGGAAAATGAGTTTTCCTGGGAAATAAACTTAGGTACTTCAATTTGTGCAATAGATATTTTAGTAGTATGCATAATAAATGTAAAGTTGTTATTTAGTAATGTGAACAATAATGTCAGCAATAATAAGGATGGGTAATGACAGTCCAGCAGCATTTTCTGGCTGTGGATACCAAGGGAAAAACTGCTATTACTCCACAGTTGGTAAAGTGTTGTATACATATTTTCTCATTCTCACTTCCTTCAAGGTGCCTGTCAATCAACTAGTACTATGCTCTTTTATGTCAGTGCATTATAGGGTGGACTAGCAAAGCTACTCATGAAAGATTCAGCTGCACTAAAAGAATTTGCTTAAAAAAGAAATTCCTTACTGGCTTTGCAGGACTGCCCATAGGAGTCAAGCATTTATGGACATAGCAAGTACCTATGTGGTGTAGTATAAGGAACCATAAAATATAAGTATTGAATATTGAATCCTAAATAGAAGCTGAAAAGCAAATGTGGTGTATGTTTTGTGTAATAAACATATTTAAGGATGCAAGGTAGCCATAGAAAAGTCACTCAAGACCTTGCTTCCCTTTCTACTTGTCTTCAGCTCACATCTACACACACAATTAGATTTTACTGAGTGAGAAAACTCAATGCTTTTTTTTCCCCTTTGGAAACATATTTAATGACACTTGCCTAGCTGCTTCATATTTCTACTCTTTCTTTTCCCTCCTTGAAATGGAAAGATTTACACAGCGTCTGCAGTTGTATGAAACATGACAAAACGATTAGGTAATTGTTGGGCACAGTATGCTGAACATATAAAGCCTTATGTGACAGCATAAGGTATTAGCTGCAATTGAAGATAAATGTGTATTCACATACTCTGCATACTAATTGGTGAAGTTCTGGTTGAGCTAGCATCTCCCATTTCCTTCCAACCTGAAAAATGTTTTCTTTATGGTGGGATTGCAGTGCTGGCTTGCACTTAATTTAAGATGGTTTTATATTTTTATTTTTATATTCCTTTGTTCTAATATGAATACTTGTAGATAAAGCACAGGACAGATTTCCATGTTTTTACCTGGAAATGCTTTTAGAAGTATCAGATCTTTTTATGGTTCTTTCAATTAAACAGTGAAATACGAGTTAAGAATGGGTTGCACTGCAGGATGAGTTTAGAGTTCTCAGGTAGCTGCACGTCAGTTGCATGAAAACTATTTTTGACAATTCCTTTTGTGCAGGCAAAATGTAATAAAGAAATAACTGATATTTCACAAAGTATTTCTGAACATATGAAGTATATTTAGTGTTAATTTACATATCCAAAGTTACCAACCTTTCATCATAAAGATTTTTCTTCTAAATTGATATTTCCTTTCACCATTGTTCTGAAAAGGAAGGGGAAAAAGAAGTCTTTGAAGTAAGTACCTATAGTTGAAATTAGTGTGGGCTGAATTCAATGTAACACAGAAGCAACATTATCTCACACTGGGAGAGGAGGATACTTAGTTCATAAAGTACTTGGTGCAGTCAAAATATTTAGTTTGACATTTTTCTTGCTATGGCTCTCAAGGCTTTGATCTTCTTGCAGAGGAGACTGAGATTTGTAAGGGGCAAATTAGAGCCTAAATATTCAGTAAACCTTATGATACTCAGAACAATAAAAACACGGAGCATTTATTAACTGGATATTAGCATTAATTATTAATGTGAATAAAAGCATGATTAGTTAGGTTAGTATTTGTCCAAGAACCCCTGAAAAATTGTTTTCATGTTTGCCTTAAATGCTACCTTTATTTTCCCCCATCAGATTTATTGCAGTAGTACTAAATTTGTTGGTTTTCATATGCAGAATATGAATTTCCTCAACCTTTTTCTGCCTAGCTTCTTGCTTTCTGCTTCCCTCCAGGTACCTTTTTCTTACGCTGAATCATTGTCTGTTAATTGTTCTTGTCTTTGTTTCTCTTCTGGCCCAACTGTAACTGTGAACTTTACCACACCAAAAAGGACAATTTCTTCTTTTCCGCTGTTACAGGCTTATGTACAGAACTGTGACAGTCTTTGCAGAGAAACTACCTCTTCTGCTGTTGGCTTCAACCAACTAAAAGCTCTCTATTTAAATTCTTATTTACTACTTCTGTGCATGTGACTTTTTTCTCAAAATAATACACCTCCCACATGAGGAAAATGCTTGCTTGCAGGATGCTGCTACTGCTGCTTCCCTTTGACAGTGTTATAGGGATTTTATACCCGTTAACTTTCTCACTGTGGGAGATGACTTTTGGTGGAATAAAACACTGGGGAGCGGGGTAGCTCTGGCTTTAAAGCCACGTCAGCTGTGTTGTAGAAGCTAAAAGCAAAAACCAGCAGTGTGCTGAAAATAAATTGTTATCTGGGAGAAATATTTTATCTGTCGTATTTCTGCAACATCACTGAATGACTGAAATAAATATTCGACAGATGTGTCATGAAAGCAGCCCAACATCCTCATTAGAGAAAGTTCAAATTTCTTCTAATAGACAAAAAACCAAATTAGATGAATTCTGCATGGCTCTAAACACTGATGGGAAAGTTTCTGATGTTTAGGTGGTTCTTTAAAAAAATGTATGCTGGTTAACTTCTTGCCCCTAACTGCATCAGTATTTGAATTTTTTTTTGCATTGCTGCCTGTAGCTTTGACACATTAATTTACATAACCTAATATTTTTAGGATCTGTCTCCTTGGAATGGGTAACCTCTGCTGTGTTGTAGAAGAACATACTCTCCATGGAGATGATCAGTGGAAGAATCTTCTTTTCTTTTGGTCGCCTCAAAATTATTTTTTTATGTGTGTCGTCCTCTTTTTGTAAAGTTAAGGTTAGTTTTATTGAAAATAATTGTGTGATTTATATCTGTGACTCACTGTTTTGCCCAGCCCATGAAGCAGAAATGGCAAGGCCTCCACAGGAGTCCACGTTGGGTTAACATCATCAGTGTGTTAAATAGGAAAAGCTTTAGTATGCAAATATAAACAAGGGCCTTGGAAAATCCTAAGCAGAGGAAAATGGGCTGTTTGTTGGTTTTGTAGTGTTTACTTGCTTTGCCTATTGTGACAACAGATCTTATTTCCTAAAGCTCGTTCAAGCCGCAGTGTCACTGCGTTAACCCGAAGGGCTCCAGTAGTGCCCTCAGGTGCATGCGGGGGGCTGAGGTGGGCTGAGGTGTGAGGGGCTGAGGTGGGCTGAGGTGTGAGGGGCTGAG